>JASAMV010007130.1:0-13065 GCA_030248065.1 Rhynchonema sp. JSB1_4
ATTTGCCTGTATTGTCAAGGGCGGCAATTCGAAATAGAAGTTGAAAAATAATGAAGTGGAGGGAGTGGGTGACATTTGTGATTCTATCAGAAAATGGTTTATATGGAAAAATATCGAAGTTTATATGTAACATAATATTTGAATATTGTAAAAATATGGATTAGATGTTAATTTGAAACGATGGCAGAAGAAATGAGTGGTGTTCCATCAATTGTGTGTATTACATGCGTCAGGGTAGATTATTTGTCTGTGAGAGTGCGAAACGAGCAGAAAGGTTCTCTAAAATAAAAATTCTATACAGAGAAAAGGAATTAGTACGAATCTTGTGATTCTTTTGCAAGATTTTCTAGCTTTTTTGAACGTTTTTTGTGGAAATTGACTTTTGAAGTAGTTTTCTTGGTTAAGTAGCGAATTATACGCCACCTCAGTCTCTGGAATGAACTCAGCGTAAAATTTCATGCATTCTGTATCGGTTCCAATATTTAATAATGAGTATTCGTCGAAATATTTAAGTAAATGTTCGTGATTTCTCGTTTATCGGTAAATTGGGAAACGCCAGGCACGTGAACGGTGTTTCGCCTTGATGCCTGCGCGACACAAGATGTGGAGGAAAAATTGCTCGACACATTCAGTGGAGGAGCGGAAGAGAAATGTTGCAGCTCCCAGTCTAAACACGGTCAGTGAAACATTCTCGCAACTGTTTGTGTGATTTCCGCAAATTTTCCCCACAGCCCCTTTGCAACCAGAGCAGGTGGCATGAAATTGACGGTTTTTCTTAATTCCCTGTTATTATGCTGTACAGTTCATTAGCCTTATAGTGCACTGTAGTATCGTTGGTCGGTCTGAGGTCTCCTGCACGTGGGGTTCGTGTCCTGTCCGTCTACGCTACACACACCCCGACGTAGTAGTCTCCGTAGCTGTACTCCCTGACTTTTTTATCTAAAATAGGCAAGTTCCCCGCTGAAATACGCATTTTTAGGAATAAAATCAATGATTTTTTGGTGAATTGAATGATCGAAAGTGGGTAAAATATCGTTTTTATTAACTTTTTACTAAAATGGGGAAAAATGCTCGAGATTTTAGAGTTGAAGCATGAGTTCGACAAATGTTGGCTGTTCGCCTCGTTTGCGGTTCGGGCTATTTCCGTTCGAACGGACTTCGGTCCCCGCAGGTGTGTTGCTGTTTGCAAAAAAACGGCAGTACGACGCCTTGTTGCTACCGATCGCGAAGTATATTCGTGTACCCCATTTTTCAACGAGTATGCTGCATCACATTAAAATGCAATCATTGGCTCTTCTAGCGATGGCATAGTAAATTTCCAAATTCATTGCTGCACAGTAAAGCACGCCCGATACTTAATGTCACGTTCTAAACCCCAACGCTAAGCACCCGCAGTCGTGAAACATTGCGCACATAGCTGCGTAGGTGGCTGCGAAGCTCCAGGTGGGTCCGCTGCCAGAATGTTTCAAAAGTTGACGTTGGCGTTTAGAACGCGACATTAACTATGGGGCGTACTTTACTGTGCGGCAGCGAATTTGGAAATTTACTATACTATCCTGGATTTCAGCAAAGCGTCGTCGTGCGTAGAATGTACACGCTTTTTCGGTTCAAATATAAATCAAAATGTGCTTCACAACGTTAATGTGAGGTAGAGTGCAGCATGTTTGGGATATTTCCGCTCAAAATTGTTTGTTTTATACTTTCGCAGGAAAATGGAACAGTGAAGCATTCTCCGGGTTCCGATCTAGCTACTAGGTGCAGTGCTAAGCCTGGCAGCAAGTTGTTGTGGATGTGGAAAGCAACATGTTGAAACTGAGACGAATAAAAGTAGACTGTAGTCGTTTATAGTGTTGATGAGATTGTCGGCTGTCGGTTTCAATGTTTCTGGTAAGCTGCATAACATTACCGCGCAGTATTTATCCTAAGCGTAATTCTTGTACGTCCCGATGCAGGGATTGTCACACGCGTACCGAATGGTCTTTTTTGCGTTGCTCGTTAGAACTTCATTTTCTCTTTCATTTCCTACTCAGTGTACGTATGGTTTTTCTTTTCGTTCCTTTTCTTTCCACATGTGCGAGCAAGATGAATAGTAAAACACGTGGTAGGAAATATGAGTATACATATCATTCCTAATATTGATATTCGATCTAATTTTGAGATTTGTATTTACGGGTAAAATCACGGTTCTTTCTTCTTCGTTCAGATTCGTTGTTCGCCATTTTCCACAATCCCGTGAAGGTCACGAGTCGAACAGCAGTATGACCACGATGATGTGCGCTAACAAGTTTTACCGATCGGTGTTCTTGTGGAGCGAGGGGCTATATCGCAATCAAAGTCGAACCATGGTGTCCGAACTTGGACTCTATTTGGATGGACCGTATCAGACCATCGATCCACAACGATTGGGAACAGACAGTGCGTGAGCGTTTACTATGGATACCTTACAGTTACAACCAAAAGAATACTTTCTTGTGTAAGAAACGCTAACGATCATGACCAACACAGACTAAACAAGTTATGCTGGAGGTAGAGCGACGGTATGAATTTTTGGATAAAATAGACCAAAAACTTAGGTATAAGAGCGCCTCTATCGATTGAGTGAGTGTAGTTCCTGGTAGGCGGGAGGGACCGGGCTCTTTTGTCAACCGTTGATTGTCACCGTTGATTGTCAACGGTCGAGGGAGCATGGGTAAGGGAGCAATCTTCTCCCTTACTCATGCTCCCTCGTTCTCTTTTACCCATGCTCCCTCGACCGTTGACAATCAACGGTTGACAAAACAACAGTAATCGCAGATGCAGGGGGAGAGGGTGGGAAAAGCGTGCATATCATACATGCCCGTCGGGATGTAGGCCAGCTGTCCGAAACAACCTTTCACCAAAACAAGTTTTGTCAACCGTTGATTGTCACCGTTGATTGTCAACGGTCGAGGGAGCATGGGTAAGGGAGCAATCTTCTCCCTTACTCATGCTCCCTCGTTCTCTTTTACCCATGCTCCCTCGACCGTTGACAATCAACGGTTGACAAAACAACAGTAATCGCAGATGCAGGGGGAGAGGGTGGGAAAAGCGTGCATATCATACATGCCCGTCGGGATGTAGGCCAGCTGTCCGAAACAACCTTTCACCAAAACAAGTTTTGTCAACCGTTGATTGTCACCGTTGATTGTCAACGGTCGAGGGAGCATGGGTAAGGGAGCAATCTTCTCCCTTACTCATGCTCCCTCGTTCTCTTTTACCCATGCTCCCTCGACCGTTGACAATCAACGGTTGACAAAACAACAGTAATCGCAGATGCAGGGGGAGAGGGTGGGAAAAGCGTGCATATCATACATGCCCGTCGGGATGTAGGCCAGCTGTCCGAAACAACCTTTCACCAAAACAAGTTTTGTCAACCGTTGATTGTCACCGTTGATTGTCAACGGTCGAGGGAGCATGGGTAAGGGAGCAATCTTCTCCCTTACTCATGCTCCCTCGTTCTCTTTTACCCATGCTCCCTCGACCGTTGACAATCAACGGTTGACAAAACAACAGTAATCGCAGATGCAGGGGGAGAGGGTGGGAAAAGCGTGCATATCATACATGCCCGTCGGGATGTAGGCCAGCTGTCCGAAACAACCTTTCACCAAAACAAGTTTTGTCAACCGTTGATTGTCACCGTTGATTGTCAACGGTCGAGGGAGCATGGGTAAGGGAGCAATCTTCTCCCTTACTCATGCTCCCTCGTTCTCTTTTACCCATGCTCCCTCGACCGTTGACAATCAACGGTTGACAAAACAACAGTAATCGCAGATGCAGGGGGAGAGGGTGGGAAAAGCGTGCATATCATACATGCCCGTCGGGATGTAGGCCAGCTGTCCGAAACAACCTTTCACCAAAACAAGTTTTGTCAACCGTTGATTGTCACCGTTGATTGTCAACGGTCGAGGGAGCATGGGTAAGGGAGCAATCTTCTCCCTTACTCATGCTCCCTCGTTCTCTTTTACCCATGCTCCCTCGACCGTTGACAATCAACGGTTGACAAAACAACAGTAATCGCAGATGCAGGGGGAGAGGGTGGGAAAAGCGTGCATATCATACATGCCCGTCGGGATGTAGGCCAGCTGTCCGAAACAACCTTTCACCAAAACAAGTTTTGTCAACCGTTGATTGTCACCGTTGATTGTCAACGGTCGAGGGAGCATGGGTAAGGGAGCAATCTTCTCCCTTACTCATGCTCCCTCGTTCTCTTTTACCCATGCTCCCTCGACCGTTGACAATCAACGGTTGACAAAACAACAGTAATCGCAGATGCAGGGGGAGAGGGTGGGAAAAGCGTGCATATCATACATGCCCGTCGGGATGTAGGCCAGCTGTCCGAAACAACCTTTCACCAAAACAAGTTTTGTCAACCGTTGATTGTCACCGTTGATTGTCAACGGTCGAGGGAGCATGGGTAAGGGAGCAATCTTCTCCCTTACTCATGCTCCCTCGTTCTCTTTTACCCATGCTCCCTCGACCGTTGACAATCAACGGTTGACAAAACTTGTTTTGTGCGATTACCGGCGAGCAATTGTTGATCTGACAGAAACCTGCCCCCCTCATTCGGCACCATGTGTCGACCGGGAATGGCATAGTTGACACGTTCAGTCGCTGATGCCTTCTTATTGGTCTTTCGAGTTTTCGTGGAGCGTGTCGAGGGCTCGATTGAGTTCTAAACGTACAACTATGCTGTTGGATAAGCAGACAGCAACAGCACATCAGCAGTGATGTTTGAAGCAGTGTAGTTCCTGGTCCGGAGGGGGAACAGGCGGTACCCCCTTTTTTCGGAGGGGGAACAGACGTACCCACCTGGGGGGGAAGGACCCGGAAGGGGGGGAGGACCCAACTTGGGAGAAAAGTCATTTTTTGAGGTCGAAAATTTGGCTCATTTTTTATCCTTTCAGGAAAAAAATCTCAATAAAAAGGGTATTTTGGCGATTTTTGACAACATTGACCTAAAAATCACTCATTTTATGCCTAAAAATGCCTATTTTAGGCCAAAATTCGCCTATTTTAGGTAAAAATTGGGGGAGCAGACGTACCCGGAGGGGGAACAGTGGGGCAGGCTTACCATGGAGGGGGAACAGACGTACCCGAACCCTCCCCACCCAGGAACTACACTGGTTTGAAGCCAGCAAAACAACCATCGCACACCTGTTTTTAGACATCTGCTGATTCACTCGCCGTACTGAGGATAACCTGGTGTAGCGCTGACCGCTCGTCTATGAATACAAGTCGAGAAGGGCAAACGGTGTCGAAAGCGCGTCGCACAAAGCTCATTTTACAATACTTTATGTACGCATATAATGAGACAACAAGACGAGCAAACAAACTGCACGATCACGACCAACCAGTGTTATTTTTCGATTCCTAGTTGACCGACGTCTGCCATCAGTAGCGACGTTTGTCTCGCTCGTGCTGGGCACAAAGTCAACGTCGTTGTCGGATGAACAACTTTCCGAACCGGATTCGGGCGACAACGACCGTTTTCTGCCTCTGTCGACGAAGTGCATCTTTTTCGCCGAACCTTTGCGGGGAGTTCTGGATTTTGAGCCAGCATTCGGCACCACAAAGTTCGGAGACTCGCTCCGCCCCCCAGCACTGACGACATTTAGCACATTTTCTGTGACGTCCGAAACGCCAAAGTGGTTTGATTCGCCTGAGAAACGACGTGGGTCGAGCTCACGCGCCTCGAAGTAGCCGTCGCATTTCAGCTCGGTGACGGCGAAAATGCGTCTCACCGTGCTCAGGATGCCATCAGAGTCCCTGCAAAGTGTCAACGAAACCTGCGGTTCCTTGCCTAGGGGCAAAAGGCGGATTTTTCGGTCGCTAAATTGCAGCAAAGCAGCAGTAAACAGCAGTTCGGGGAAAAATATTTCACGTCAACGGTTATCTATTGTTCGTTGAGCCTGTAATGGTTCATTTTGTGAGGTTTGGTTTTTTCAAAATTAGCCATGGCCCATTGGTGGCTCCTTTGCCAAAAATCTAGTGGCTCAACTTAAGTACTGGCTCCCAGAAATTCTAGTGGCTCATCTTTTGCCAAGATCTTGTGGCTCATTCCAAATTTTTACTGGCCCAATGAGCCACCATTTGTGGTCAAAAACTGGGCTGGAGCCTTAGCCTAAGCGTAACTAAGGGCTGAGCCTGAAAATCAGTCTGATCCTTATTTCCGCCTCGCCAGCTCGATGGCCGTACGGCGTTTAAAAACCGGCCAGAGGCGCATTTCTTCCCTTTTCTCAGGCACCATTTTTTTGCCTGCGAAAACAGCCATTTTTGACAAAAAAACGCGTGTTAGTACACTTTGCAAGCAAAAAACGCGTCATATCAGGCCAAATTACCAGTGCTTGTGGAATTCCGAAGAGTGAAACACCTACTTTTAGGCAGTTTTTTGACTGGATTATTACTTAACAACCGTCGCGAGTGTCCTTTAGGCCCGAGAAAGTCTTGCTTTCAGAGGTCTCAGTCGGGTCGTCCGCCCGGCCCAGCCCGAAGTATACTTTTATCGTGATTTTTATAACACTTCTGAGGTCATATTTTTGTTTCAAAAGTGACAGCTTTGATGAAAAAGTTGCGGCGTACAAGAGCACTGATCAATTTTGTGTTGAAGTTGTTAGAACCTTGTGCTTTTTTTAGCCAATCGTGATTTTTTCATAAACTTTGGCAATGACGATTCTCTAAATCCTGCGTTGGCCCGATTGAGACCTGTGCTTGTTTTCAACAGTTTTAGCCTTTTTTTAAATGATTTTATAGCAGTTTCGGACCCTCAGGAAAATTTTTCGCCATTTTAGACCAAAAAACAGATTTTCTACGAAAAACAAGTCACCGGTAATTCTTCCGGTAATTAATTTCGGAAATTTATCTGTTTATTTATTTTTGCGTTTTTTACCAGAAAAAAAGCGTTTTTTTTCACGGTGGGCACCAGAGGTCGCAATCTGGCCGGCCCGAGGTCGGGCCGCGATTTTGATTCATGCCGGGCCGCAGATTTGGACGTGGTGTCTTGGGCACTATAACCATACCGTTCACCACTCGGTTGTCGGGTGCCGAAAAAATAAACCCTGGTTTGCTGAGAGAATTTTGAGAGAGAAAATTTTCTGCGAACCAAAAGTTTCCGAAGACGCAGAATGTGACATTTTGGTGTTTATTTCGTGTGAAAAGACTTGAATTCAGTAACTTGGCCGAAAAGTAACACTAATGATGCAAATGAGCAAAAAATTTTGGTCCAAAATCTAGATGGCGGGTCTTTTTGGAACTGTCGGGTGTCGGCTTTTTTTCGCAGATGTCGGGTGGTTCCAGATGTCGGGTATCCCCCTGACCTCTAACCCTACTCTAAGCTGGAGACCAACCCTAAAATACAGCACCATAATAATCGAAATCGAAAATACCTAGCACAAGAGGAAGAGAAAACCGACTTCCACTCGAATGAATGTCCAATTTTGATATGTCGCTCGATGAAACCGATCGGAAACAGGCCTGAACAGAATTCGCACTCCTCGTAGATATTCACTTGTTCGTCCAGTATACAATCGTGCATGCGTTTGTCAAACATCTCTCCACATCCACACCCGTCAATTTCTTCGCAAACTAAGTTGAAGAAAAAAACTACAATAAAACCAATAATACAATACAGAACGAAACAACCTGGCTTCGCAACAAAAAAGTTTTTGTTTAAAAAGTGCTTGTCTTTTAAAAAAAACAAATTAAGCGTGGGATATTTTCGACTTTCTTGTCCCCAGAATGCACGAAATCGCCGCAATCTGCTCAACCTTCACCCCCAAAATGCAAAAATTTTCTGCCGAAAGTAATTTATAACCACGTTTTGGTCACATATTCAGAATTCCAACTGGGGATCGGACGTGGGTGTGGTTGTGTGGTGCCTCCGACGGCGTGGGTGTGTGGCTCTTTCAACTGTGCGTGTGTGTGGGTTTTTTCAACCGTGTGGGTCAATCCACACCCACACAGTTGCAACTTTGTTTGTTTGTGACATCTGACATGTGTGTGACAATGTAGCAAAATTTAATTTCAGCACCATCAATCAGTGGTGTCGTTGGGGGGGGAAGGGGGGTTACCCCCTAGTATCCGGTATCTTGATTTTTTTCACCACTAACCGCCGCGCCAGGTACACTAACCGCCTCAATTTTTGCCCAAAATAGGCATTTTTAGGCCTAAAATGGACATTTTTAGGCCTAAAATGGGCGATTAGGTCGATGTTGTCAAAATTCGCCAAAATACCCCTTTTATGGAGAATTTTTTCCAAAAAGGGCCAAAAAATCGGTCAAATTTTCTGCCTCAAAAAGTGACTTTTTCCTGGATTTGGGTCTTCCCCCCCAGGGAGGTACACTAAACCGCCACACGGAAAAAAGGGGTAGGTGCACTAACCGCCGCGCCGGACCAGGAACTACACTGAATATCAATACCAGTGCTTGGTATTGGGTCTAATTCTGGTATTGGGTATTGGTATTGAAGCTGGCCTGGTATTGGTATTGGGTATTTGGTTTGCCCAGGTATTGGGTCAAAACCAATACCCAATACTAATCCAGGAAAACCCAATTCGAAACCAATACCAAACCCAATACCTAACTCAAAACCCAATACCAAACCAATACCAAATCCAATACCAACCCAATACCAGACCAAAAACACAATACCAAACCAATACTAAGACCAATACCCAATACCAATACCAACCCAATACTCAATACCAATACCAACCCAATACCAAACCCAATACCAGGCACTTCAGTAGTATTGATCTGGTATTGGGTATTGGTATTGGGTCTCACTATACTGGCAGGCGGAAAAAACCGGTTTTTTTCCGGAAAAAACCGAAAAACACCGTTTTTTTCCGAGACCCGAATACTTTTTCATTTATTTTTCCGTGGGTATCTTTTCGGTTTTTGATCGAAAAAATATCGGTACTTTATCCTATACTTGTTTATTTTTCCGCAAAATATATTTTTGGAAAAAAAACCGTTTTTTTCGGAAAAAAACCGTTTTTTTTTTCAAATATGTTTCCAGTATTTAAGGATACCCATGGTCCAAAAACGCCTATTTTGGAGAAAATTTTGTCGGGAAGTGGCCTGAAACATGCTAAAAATGCACTTGGAGATTAAAAAGTGCTCATTTTGAACTGTTTAGCACCGATTTACATTAGTTTTGACAACATCCTTTCGTAACCCTTGAAAATATTTCGGAAATTTTTGGAAAAAAACCGTTTTTTTTCCAAAAGTTGCCACTTGGAAAAATTTCCGGAAAAATAAAAACGTATTTTTCCGGGCCTCGGAAAAAAACGGTTTTCTTTCGGGTTTTTTCCGAAAAAAAACGGTTTTTTTTCCGGCCCGCAAGTATACTTTATCCCAATTTTTCCAAAAAATTGTAATGCAAAACTGATGAGTTTTTCGATTTCAGTGAAAAATTGGCTCGAGCACAAAAATTAACCGGCCCAAAATGGGCCAAAAAGCGTGTAAACCAAGTGTTTTCGACTGACTTCAACACTCTTCAAGAGCACTCTCGTCACTTTGAACAAATTTTGCACTGAAATTGTTATATTTTTCGAAATTACGTTCTTAAGTACTGGAAAAGTATTTGGAAAAAAACATTTTTTTTTGGAAAAAAACCGTTTTTTTCACGAAAAATAAAAAACGGTTCTTTATGACAGTATAGGTCTCACCCGGTATTGGTATTGGGTATTGGTATTGGGCAATGGTGTAGCTGGGGGGGCGTATTCAAATTCAAATTTTATCTGCAAGCTTACGCGAAGACCTTCACAAGATCCGGAAAAACCCTCAAAATAAAACAGTGTTAATAACAAAGAATGTGAACATGAATGAACAAACGACAATGGAAACGCACCGGTGAGATTAGGCCTGGGCACAATACCACTTTTGACACCCAATACCAATACCCAATACCAATACCGGCCCTGTACCAATACCAATACCCAATACCAATACCAAATTGGGGACCCAATACCAATACCAGTACCGGGCGAGACCCAACACCAATACCAATACCCAATACCAAATCAATACTACTGAAGTGCATGGTATTGGGTTTGGTATTGGGTTGGTATTGGTATTGAGTATTGGGTATTGGGTTGGTATCAGTGTAGTTCCTGGGGGGAGGGGGGTCCCCCCTCGGGTACGTCTGTTCCCCTTCCATGGTACGTCTGCCCCACTGTTCCCCCTCCGGGTACGTCTGCTCCCCCAATTTTTACCTAAAATAGGCAAATTTTGGCCTAAAATAGGCATTTTTAGGCATAAAATGAGTGATTTTTAGGTCAATGTCGTCAAAAATCGCCAAAATACCCTTTTTATTGAGATTTTTTCCTAAAAGGGGCAAAAATGAGCCAAATTTTCGACCTCAAAAAATGACTTTTCTCCAAATTTGGGTCTTCCCCCCTTCCGGGTCCCTCCCCCCCAGGTGGGTACGTCTGTTCCCCCTCCGAAAAAAGGGGGGTACCGCCTGTTCCCCCTCCGGACCAGGAACTACACTGGTTGGTATTGGTATTGGCTGGGTATTGGTCTTAGTATTGGTTTGGTATTGGGTTTTTGATCTGGTATTGGGTTGGTATTGGTTTGGTATTGGGTTTTTTTGAGTCAGGTATTGGGTTTGGTATTGGTTTGGTATTGGGTTTTTCTGGGTTAGTATTGGGTATTGGTTTTGACCCAATACCTGGGGAAACCCAATACCAATACCAATACCAGGCCAGCTTTTCAATACCAATACCCAATACCCAATACCAGAATTAGACCCAATACCAGTGTTGGAGGTGGGGGGGGGGGGTTTGGGGGGTAGCCCCCCAGTACAGTAGGTATCCCCCCTCGCCTGGTACAGTAGGTATCCCCCCGATGTTTGGCATGGTACAGTAGGTACCGTAAAAACCTAAATAGAAGGGAGGGCCCTATTAACTCACTGACCCCATTTTGGGGGAGCTCTATTACGGGGGGCTCTATTCCGGGGGGTCCTCTATTAATTCACTGATCCGAACCTGAAAAATTGTTCCCAGAGCCAGAAATACCCCCAAAAACCCCCTTTTTTTTTTGTTTTTTTTTTTTTTTGTTTTTTTTACAATTTTTTTTTTTTTTTTTTTTTTTTTTTTTTTTTTTTTTTTTTTTTTTTCAAACCCCTTTTTAGGGGTTTTTGGGGGTATTTCTGGCTCTGGGAACAATTTTTCAGGTTCGGATCAGTGAATTAATAGAGGACCCCCCGGAATAGAGCCCCCCCGCCCGTAATAGAGCTCCCCCAAAATGGGGTCAGTGAGTTAATAGAGCCCCCCCTTCTATTTAGGTTTTTACGGTACCTACTGTACCATGCCAAACATCGGGGGGGATACCTACTGTACCAGGCGAGGGGGGATACCTACTATACTGGGGGGCTACCCCCCAACCCCCCCCACCTCCAACACTGGTATTGGGTCTAATTCTGGTATTGGGTATTGGGTATTGGTATTGAAAAGCTGGCCTGGTATTGGTATTGGTATTGGGTTTCCCCAGGTATTGGGTCAAAACCAATACCCAATACTAACCCAGAAAAACCCAATACCAAACCAATACCAAACCCAATACCTGACTCAAAAAAACCCAATACCAAACCAATACCAACCCAATACCAGATCAAAAACCCAATACCAAACCAATACTAAGACCAATACCCAGCCAATACCAATACCAACCAGTGTAGTTCCTGGTCCGGAGGGGGAACAGGCGGTACCCCCCTTTTTTCGGAGGGGGAACAGACGTACCCACCTGGGGGGGAGGGACCCGGAAGGGGGGGGAAGACCGAAATTTGGAGAAAAGTCATTTTTTGAGGTCGAAAATTTGGCTCATTTTTGCCCCTTTTAGGAAAAAAATCTCAATAAAAAGGGTATTTTGGCGATTTTTGACAACATTGACCTAAAAATCACTCATTTTATGCCTAAAAATGCCTATTTTAGGCCAAAATTCGCCTATTTTAGGTAAAAATTGGGGGAGCAGACGTACCCGGAGGGGGAACAGTGGGGCAGACGTACCATGGAAGGGGAACAGACGTACCCGAGGGGGGACCCTCCTCCCCCCCAGGAACTACACTGATACCAACCCAATACCCAATACTCAATACCAATACCAACCCAATACCAAACCCAATACCATGCACTTCAGTAGTATTGATTTGGTATTGGGTATTGGTATTGGTGTTGGGTCTCGCCCGGTACTGGTATTGGTATTGGGTCCCCAATTTGGTATTGGTATTGGGTATTGGTATTGGTACAGGGCCGGTATTGGTATTGGGTATTGGTATTGGGTGTCAAAAGTGGTATTGTGCCCAGGCCTAATCTCACCGGTGCGTTTCCATTGTCGTTTGTTCATTCATGTTCACATTCTTTGTTATTAACACTGTTTTATTTTGAGGGTTTTTCCGGATCTTGTGAAGGTCTTCGCGTAAGCTTGCAGATAAAATTTGAATTTGAATACGCCCCCCCCCAGCTACACCATTGCCCAATACCAATACCCAATACCAATACCGGGTGAGACCTATACTGTTATAAAGAACCGTTTTTTATTTTTCGTGAAAAAAACGGTTTTTTTCCAAAAAAAACGTTTTTTTCCAAATACTTTTCCAGTACTTAAGAACGTAATTTCGAAAAATATAACAATTTCAGTGCAAAACTTGTTCAAAGTGACGAGAGTGCTCTTGAAGAGTGTTGAAGTCAGTCGAAAACACTTGGTTTACACGCTTTTTGGCCCATTTTGGGCCGGTTAATTTTTGTGCTCGAGCCAATTTTTCACTGAAATCGAAAAACTCATCAGTTTTGCATTACAATTTTTTGGAAAAATTGGGATAAAGTATACTTGCGGGCCGGAAAAAAAACCGTTTTTTTCCGGAAAAAAAACCGAAAGAAAACCGTTTTTTTCAGAGGCCCGGAAATACGTTTTTATTTTTCCGGAAATTTTTCCAAGTGGCAACTTTTGGAAAAAAAACGGTTTTTTTCCAAAAATTTCCGAAATATTTTCAAGGGTTACGAAAGGATGTTGTCAAAACTAATGTAAATCGGTGCTAAACAGTTCAAAA
>JASAMV010007135.1:0-21936 GCA_030248065.1 Rhynchonema sp. JSB1_4
AACATCTGAAAATCAATTGTTGAAACATTCGGACAGAAAATACACACGCCGCCTGCCAGCCAACCAGGCAGCTGTGTGCAATGTTTCAAAAACACTGCACGTGGCTGGCGTTCGGGTTTAGACATGGACATTAACTATGGGGCGTGTTCTGATGCCCGTGCGGAATTACTGACACGCAGAGAAATTGCTCTGTTTTCTCCTAAAACATTATCAGTAAGTTTCTAATTTCGTAGCCTCATACATTTTTTACAGACGCAGGGAAAGCTCCGTTCGAAGTCGAGGCAGGGACAAAAAACTCAACACAGTGGACGGCCCCGCGCGGCTGACACACACAGCTTTGTGACTGAAACATCAAATCCATGGTTTGTTGAGCTGTATCTGAGCTTGTTGTTTGCTTCAACTACAAACGGTTCCTGCGTCTGTAAAAAATGCATGCGAAATTAGAAACCTCTACGTTCAATTTTTTGGAGCACTTTGGGCACTCTGTGCGCTTGAAAAAAAAAATCTTTAAAAAAATGCGGTTTTTTCAAAAAAACACCAACGAAAATTTTTGCCCAAACCGTGTGCGTGGTGTTATACGTATGTTTGTGTGACCGGTTGTAATACATTAATCAAAAAAGAACCTATGTATCCACAGGTAGTTTTCCCAGGATTAGGGAAAATTGGCACTGATGTGTCGACAATCGTATGCTCGGCGCAAAAAGGGGGTTAGCAGAAATGTGTACTTTTCGAATTGCGCCTGATTTGTATCTTAGGCGGAATTCACAGGTATATATGTAATCGCTCATAGATTTCGCGTGTGTAGATCAATTTTATGTATTATAGGACAATACTTTTGGGAGAAACTTTCCGAACGCGTTGTTTGATTTGAGAATATGGTGTCGTCTCCGCGTTCACGTAAACCCGAGGCAAGATTAACTCGGAAGGATGCACCGGCCTCTTGCGTGCTTTACGGGACAACCCGGAAATCTGAGCATTTCTACGGTATGCGAGACCGGCCTCCGATCCCGTGCCGAACTGCGCGTCGAATGATCAGCGCGGGGTGAGGCGTCTGGGCGACGAGCCGAATGAACCCCACCTCGGCGGAACATTTAGGTGGCGAACCCGCATGTTCTACAGGTGGATTCTGCTTTAAATACTCAAACCCTTCACCTTGGAAAAAAATTCATAGTTTAATTAGGGGTCTCGCCTCGTTGTATAAACCCAATTTGTCGACCAATAGTTATAATTTGGCGCCTCCCGCACATTCCCAAATCGCAAACACCTGCACCATGAGAACAGTCGCCGGACGGAGGTGCGGTCGGATTCGGTAGGGGCGGGACGGCGTGAGGTAAACGTGGGGTGTTAATTGGAGAAGGACGCAGTCATGGCCAAAAACAATCCCGTGGCGCGGAGTGCGGAGCGCGATCGTGAACCTATATTCAAAGGTTTTTGTTCTGGTCTTGGACGTCCGATCCGTCATGTGAACTGATCCCGACCCAACCACGCCGCACTCAAATCGAACGTATTTTTGAATTTTGGTGTGCGGAAGGTGTCAGAAGAGTCCCTTTTTTTGCGACCATATTGCAAGTTGCGTGCAAATGAAGCTATGTAAAGGCAAACTACACCAAAAACACGAGCCCGATACAAAAACGTGCTATGTATTCAAAACTAACTGAAACAGAAAATCCATCATGCATTTGATTTCTTCAAAAAAAAACGTGCCCTAGGCCTCCCAAATCAGCAGCTACGTATGAATGTTTCGCCGTATCCAGCTGCGAAAATCGGGCTGCGTGTTGGTTCTCTCTTTATATGTTTTTTCTATGGGCTCCGCCGGGATGAGACCCGAAACCCGAAGCATAAATTTTTTCTATGTCATGTTTCGGGTTTCGGGTTCTGAAACCCGAAACCCGAAACATGGCCATCAAAAAAATTTATGTTTCGGGTTTCGGGTCTATTTGGTGCGAACCCTTGGGCCAAATTGAAAGTGTTTGTGTGTTATGCACTAGTAAACTTCACAATTACTCAATGCTTGATTTCTCTGTCCCTAGTTAGTTGTTTCGCTGTATAGTTACATTGTGGAAACGGTGTAAAGGTCAGTTCGGCGTCAAAAATAGGGTGTAAAGTTAGTCAAAAGCTCAGTCGGCGTACTCCGTGTAACACGAAACGCTGCCTGTATTGAGTTAAGGTGGAATATAAGTTTACACCGAGGTCTATAGCTGAGCTCAACCGAGCTTCCACCGGAGCCTTTTACAGGCTTAAATGTATCCAAACTTCACGATGAGGTGAATCTTTTGGTATATCAATAGACCGGATCATTTCAGTTTCCTGAGGAAGATTAGCGCCTCTGTCCCACAAAGTGTCGCCGCCAGATCAAATGATTTTCGGGTATCTGAAAAACCACTTTCCCCCGTTGCTCAATCGACTTGAAATTTCAGCGTTTTGTTATGGCTTGACCACTACTAGAACACAATCTATCTTTCAAAACCAATCACACCCCGTCGTACCAGCACCGCCGAAATATAACACGTCAGGTATAGGGAAAATCAGTTTTTCGAGCAGGATGATGTTTCACGTGCACGTTGGAAAAAATTTTGCCAAATTATCTCATCACATCGAGCTATCTTTCCGATAAGAACATTACCAACGATCAAATCTCGCTTGGTCCTAGTTCGTGGTCTAATCTCAAAGTACTGCGGTCAAGGTTGGATTAAAAAATTTTTTTATTATCGAACTTTTTTTTTAAAAACTTTTCGAAATTTTTTTAAAAATCACTTTTTTTTATTCCGGACCATACATGTTGAATTAGTGACTCGGTTAGTACTTAAGCGTGACTCGGTTGGAGGCGTGCGAAGTACAGCCCTTCAAATGAGGCGTGCGAAAAACAAATTGCGTCAAATGAGGCGTGCGACGTACAGTGAGGCGTGCGAAAGACATCCGACACAAAATGAGGCGTGCGACGTACAGTGAGGCGTGTGAAAGACAAATTACGACAAATGAGGCGTGCGACGTACAGTGAGGCGTGCCAAGTACACTGAGGCGTGCCAAAGTCAGCCAAGATGAGGCGTGCGAAAGACATCCGGCACAAAATGAGGCGTGCGACGTACAATGAGGCGTGCCAAGTACACTGAGGCGTGCCAAACTCAACCAAGATGAGGCGTGCCAAAGACAACCGACACAAAATGGGGCGTGCGACGTACAGTGAGGCGTGCGAAAGACATCGGACGTCAAATGAGGCGTACGAAAGACATTCGACGCCAAATGAGGCGTGCCAAGTTCATTCGTATATCATGCACCACTGACATCTGCAGTGGCTTGTACCATGCTGATATATGATGCGGCGTACCAAGTACGCTTACAATGAGGCGTGCGAAGTACATCGGACGTCAAATGAGGCGTGCGAAGTTCGGATTTTCGGAACTCGCTTGTAAAGGCTCGTAGAGCGATTCTGAAATCAGTTCTGGAATCAATTCATTTTTGCGTGGTTTATACTTTTTTTAATTAATTGAAGTCCTTAATTGATTCCGGAATTTAATTCGGAATCAAAAAATCACCGATCGATCGGTCACCGCCGATCCGGATCAGCGACCGTTGCCTGCGGTGCTGCTCTTATATGTATATGCATTTGGCGAAACATTTTTGCCCGTCAGTGCACTAGTGTGTTGGAGAATTTTAGTCTGCTGAAGTTCGATCAGTTGTCAGAACACAGTCTAAACATCGCCGTGAACGTCCATAAACATGCGAGTTGAAGCGTACAATGTACATTGAGGCGTGCGAGGCACAAAACAAACGTTACGTCGCATACTGTTGTCGTTTTTGTCCCACTGTACATTGCGCGCCGCAAGTATATTTCGCAGGCGCAGTATATGTTGTTCTTTATGTTCATAGCAAGTTTTGGACGGTATTCTACAGCCAAATCGAGGATTTTAACTCTAAAAGTCGCCAACACACTAGTGCACTGACGGGCAAAAATGTTTCGCCAAATGCATATATAAGAGCAGCACGCCAAACAACGGTCGCTGATCCGGATCGGCGGTGACCGATCGATCGGTAATTTTTTTTTTGATTTCGCATTAAATTCCGGAATCAATTAAGGACTTCAATTAAAGGGCTCGGGACATAACCGTAGGAAGGGTAGCAGGACATATTGCTACACACCATTGGAAAGCATTCTGAAAGCGTATGTCACGCGCAAATTTTAAGCTCCTTGGCGATTCGCTATCTCTTGGTAGAGGGACTTTTCATTCCAGAAAAAAGTTAATTTTTTCACAATTTGGAACGACCGATGCAGAAACCCGAAACGAGTTGAAGGTCAAGTAACACGTGGATAGGATTACAACAGCTTCTCGATAACTTATCATGACAACTTCAGTCGCTCAAAGCATTGCTTCACTCGGTGAGGGTGCGAAACGTTGCACAAATCGGCCATATTTTTCGAGAACACAAGTTTGTCCCTAAATTTTGAGGTCGCGCTTTGTGCTACAGAAATAAGAATGCAATGGAGAAATAGAACATGGTCGTAAGTACCAGAAAATAAGGCTTTTAAATTTCGAAACTCATGGCTAGCTCCGTGACAGGTCTAAAAATCTGTTAAATTGCCACTAAACTAGATGGTTACATTCTTCGCCAGAATCGTGACATATAAAAGCCACAGATTGTATCGGATCCGATACAAAAAATCGAGAGAAACGTCGGGTCTAACAATCTATCAAGGTCCGAACATACCAAGGTCTACAGATCTCTCGGGGCAGCCATACTAACCTGAATATGATATTCAGCTATAAATGATTATTGTTAATAGCTATTGCAAAAGTGATAGCACCAAACAATGTATCTCGGGGGTAGCTTTCGAACGATATATGACAATCCCCAATAAAGTCTTATGCTAAAGAGCAGCGGCTAAAAAATTGCTTTTTTGACGATTCTGGAATGAACCGTCACGTCACCGTGTGCGATTTCAGAATTTTGACTGTTTCTTGTCCATAGTAAGAGATAGCATGGGCATGTCATATATCGTTCGATAGCTACGTTAAAGCTACATCGTTTGCTGCTATCAAATGTGCAATAATCTTTAACGGTAACGACTTACAGCCAAATGTCTTGTTCAGGTCGGCATGGCTGCAACAGCTGGTCCATGGAGTTTTAAGTCTTAAAACTTGTACAGATTGATGGACTGTGCGTTTATCTCACTTTCTCTCTTCTAATGAAATGCAATACGTGGCCTGTTTACATCACATTTCCGTCAATGAATGCAACTATGCAGTTTATGGGCAATTTTTGGCTCTTTTTCGGCCTGTCACGCCGCTACCCAAGAACTTCCAAATTTAAAAACCTTATTTTCTGATACTTTCGACCATACTCTATTTTCTTATAGCATTTTCATTTCTGCAGCGCCAAGGGCGGCCTCAAAATTTAGAGACAAACTTGCGTTCTCGAAAAATGTGGCCAATTTTTGGAACGTTTCACACCCTCACCGAGTGAAGCAATGCTTTGAGCGACTGAAGTTGTCCTGATAAGTTGTGCAGAAACTGATGTAATCCTGTCCATGTGTTACTTGGCCTTCAACTTATTTAGGGTTTCTGCACCGATCGTTCCAAGTTGTGAAAAAAATTCACTTTTTTCTGGAACGAAAAGTCGCTCTGCCAAGAGATAGCGAATCTCCTAGGAGCTTAACATTTGTGTGTGACATATGCTGTCACAGTGCTTTCCAACGATATATGACACTATGCTCTGCTGCCCTTCCTACGGTTATGTCCCGAGCCCTTTAATTAAAAAAGTATAAACCACGCAAAAATGAATCGATTCCAGAACTGATTTCAGAATCGCTCTACGAGCCTTTACAAGCGAGTTCCGAAGATCCGAACTTCGCACGCCTCATTTGACGTCCGATGTACTTCGCATGCCTCATTCTAAACGTACTTGGTACGCCGCATCATATATCAGCATGGTACAAGCCACTGCAGATGTCAGTGGTACATAATACACGAATGAACTTGGCACGCCTCAATTGAAGTGGGGTGACTTTCGCACGCCTCATTTGAAGTGGGTGTGTCTTTCGCACGCCTCAATTGATGTCATACGTCTTTAGCGCGCCTCATCTGACGTCTGATACCTTTCGCACGCCTCATTTGACGTCGGATGTCTTTCGCACGCCTCACTGTACGTCGCACGCCTCATTTTGTGAGGTTGTCTTTCGCACGCCTCATCTTGGCTGACTTTGGCACGCCTCAGTGTACGTCGCGCGCCTCATTTGACGCCGTTTGTCTTTCGCACGCCTCACTGTACGTCGTACGCCTCATTACGTGTCGGATGTCCTTCGCACGCCTCACTGTACGTCGCACGCCTCATTTGACGCAATTTGTCTTTCGCACGCCTCATTTGAAGGACTGCACTTCGCACGCCCCGACCGAGTCACTAATTCAACATGTATGTTCCGGACCCCCAAAAAATTGGTTTCTAGAAAAATGAAATTTCTGAAATCATGTTACTTAGGTATGTTTTGAGGGACATTAAAGAGAACTTCTCCACTGACTTGCATGTTTATGTCGATCACCTGCGATTTAGCCCATTTGGTCATAACTTTGAGAACCCCGAAGGTAACTCTGTGGGCATACATGACAAAGAGAAGGCCAACCTTCTGTTTGTGAATTTGGGGATAAATTTGAAGAGAGATAAAGACTTACACGACACACATGTTGTGTGATAAAAGCACCAAATGACAAATCCACACAACTGCAAATAGGCGAGCAAAGTGGAGTCTGTAAATAGCTTACGTCGATAGCTCAATAACTGTACAGTATACGGCATGGGGTGTCCTATATTATACATGCAGCGATTGTTGGGATGTCTGGAAACTGTATGAGTCCATTACAACGCCATTTTAAACTGAAATATAAGCGCCGCAGGCGATTTTTTGAGAATGATGAGCAATAAAACGCATGAAAACATACCTTTTTACCTTAAAAAAGTGAGAAAATAACGAAAAAAAGGGGAAAAATGATAAAAAAGTGGACTTACTTTTTAAAATTTTAAAATAAAAAAAGTGGCCAACTTTTTTTTTTTTTAAATTTTTTTTTACAACAAAATTTTTACTTTTTTTTAATCCAACCCTGACTGCGGTACGCTAACGCGTCCTCGTCCGATGGGAATTTTTTGATTTTTGGGGGCATGTATGGGAAATCTTCCGAAAATTGGTCTAGGTAAGGGAAAATTTCGATTTCTTAACTACACGACTGATTTGACGACAAGATTTTGACGACTTGATTTGACGACAGTAGTATTGGTCGTTTTCACCAAGTTCAATTGAAGAAAAACGTTGATTCTTTAGTATGCTTTGCATCATAGGTTATTATAAATTATCATAGGTTATTCGTGCATTATCGCGCAAGCGGTCATGAACGTACATTGTTCACGTACACGTACCTTGTTCTGAAAGAAAGCTCGCGGAGATAAACAGCTGAGCGTTTACCACGCAGTCAAACTTGAATTCCAAAATCCTTTGTTGCGCTGTGTGAAACATTACCCAGTATAAGTTGAATTACCCATTATCACATCCAGATGCATTCCCCCTGTGTTGCAGCTGGTGCCGGATATCTGCCCAGGCCCAACGACACCGTGTTGTTCGCATGTGGCTGTTGGGACAATGGTGACTGCCGTCAATCGTGCGACTTTCTCCACTTGCTCGCTGCTATATGGGTGAGAGTACCACTGCCTCTGGGATGGTGCTTCAGCTACATCGCATCCGTCGTGTACAAGGTGGGTGTGCGATGTTGCTGATGTTTCGCACACAGAAAGATCTGCTTCCTTTTGGTTTTTGAAGATTTAAGTATTGTTCGGAAAACTGAAGTTTAGTTTGAACTGTCGAAAAACCATGTTGCTTGCAAGACAGCTAAAGCTATAATTATGCTGATGAAGGACTTGAGGCAAAAAAATTACGGGCTTTCTTGCACCGTGATTCTTGGTGTACTACATACCTGACAAAACTATACGTTTCTGCAATTTTTGCTGGCTTTCTGCATTGGTGAGGACAAAAGAGATGTGAAAAAACAGCGGCCGCGGTTTATTTATCAGGCTTAGGCTTGGGCTTAGGCTTATTGCGCCTTGGACATTTGGCTTGCGGTTTGGCATACGCCTCCGCAATCACGCATCTCTTTGATCGGCTGCTGTTTTTGCCACTGCTGTTTTGTCCGTCATACTTTCTGCACGCTGCACGAGACATTTCGTTAGTAATCGTAAAGCAAAATTTTCCTGTTGCCAGGCCGACAATGCTCCATGCAAACATTTACCCACTTTTCATATCTACAAATTTCATAGAACGCTGTCTTGTCCCGTATTGTTGTTCGGGCTACTATTACAGTGGTCAATTCAAGCGGTCAAATCACTTCGTCAACTCCCAGCAGCCCCTAATGAGCGCGGGAAATAATATGGCATTCGGGGTGAGTTAACGACTCTACAATGTGAGTTGACGAAGTGATTTGACCACTTGAGAGTCGACCACTGCAATATGTTGTTCTGATTATGAGATACCAATCTTGTCGACCGATATACCAAGATTCGTATCTCATAATCATGACCACAAACCAGTCCACAAGGCAATCGGATATTGCAAACATTTCCTAAGTTGTTCTGAACGTCACACACGCATACATACATAAAGTCAGGGTTGGATTAAAAAAGTAAAAAAAAAATTTTTTAAAAAGTTGGCGACTTTTTTATTGCAAATTTTTAAAAAGTAAGTCCACTTTTTATTATTTTTCACTTTTTTTCGTTATTTTCTGACTTTTTTAAGGTAAAAAGGCATATTTTCATGTGTTTTATTGCCAATGAATCTCAATAAACTGTCTGCGGTGCTTATAATTCAGTTTGAAATGGTGTTATGATGGAGTCATACAGTTCCCAGACATCCCAATAACAGCTTGCGTGTATAATATAGCACACCCCATACCGTATACTGTACAGTTATTGAACGTGTCGTAAGCAGGGTTGGGCAAAAAACGCTTTTTTTTAAAACGCCCAAATGACCAAAATATGCCCTTCCCAAAATGGAAAACGCTCATGTTGGGAAGAAAACGTGGTTAAATGAAGTTATTCTATGTGTTCTGAGGCAAAATAAACCGGTTTCAACCCTTTTCTAGCGAGTTGTTAAGATCCCATATCAGACCCGCATCATGGGACCAACTTTGGCCGGGGTCATCATTGAAAGTCAAACTCCGTATATCGACGTACCTCGACAAAGTAAAAATTGGTCGAAATTTTTTTGAAAAAAAATAAATATGACAAAAAATTGATTTTCCTTGATAATCAGGGTACTTTCCATGAAAAAATCAGGGGAAATCAAGGAAATTCAGGATTTAAAAAAAGCGAAAAACGACCCAGGCGTTTTTAAAAAACCTTCGTTTTTTTTTTAAACGCCGTCGTTTTTTTGCCCAACCCTGGTCGTAAGCTATCGACAGACTCCACGTTGCTCGCATGTTTCAGTTGTGCGGATTAACTATTTGTTGCTTTTGTGACACAAAGTGAGTATGTTGTGTGAGTCTTTATCTCTTTTCAAATCTATCCCCAAATTCACAAACAGAAGGTTGGTCTTCCTTTTGTCATATACAGTATGTATACCCACAGTTACCTTCGAAGTTCTCAAAGTCATGACCAAGTGGATTAGATCGCAGGTGATTAGGTAAACATGCAAGTCAGTGGAAAAGTTCTCTTTAGTGTCCCTCAAAACATACCTTATTAACATGATTTCAGAAATTTCATTCTTCAAGAAACCAATTTTTTGGGGTCCGGAATAAAAAAAGTGATTTTTTTTAAAATTTAAAAGGTCTTTTTTAAAAAAAAGTTCGATAATAAAAATATTTTAATCCAACCCTGCATACAGTGCCATACCTGAGTTTTCAAATCAAGAGCGCTTTCTAGGCTTGCTCTGATTGGAAACACATTCTTCGTGCAAAAATACCGATTTTTTTATCATTAACGGAGTAGAGCCCTCGCGGCGACCTGGAGCTGGAATATGGGCACCTGAGCTGGGAACATCTGTTCGTGTACAGACTTGACAGCACCATGTGCAGGACAGACACATCCCCAAGCACCATTCAACAGCACGTGTGTGCATTGCAGGACCACATCTACGTGTCGGGTGGCCAGGACTGCAGTGGCACTCGCACCAATCGAATGGTGCGATACGATAACAATGACAAGTGGACGTCGTTGAGGGCGATGGGGACACGGAGGTCAAGTCACGCAATGGTGGTGGATGGGGAGACAATCGTGGTGAGCTAGTGGACAGGGAATGAGGGTTGGGGTGGGAAAAATGTTGATGTGTTTCATTGGATCAATGAAAGGACCAGTCGGGCGATATCAAAGTATAACAGATGATGGGTGAGTAAGTTACATTGGTGTTTACTTTATTATTATGCGGCACACCACACGGAACAAAACGAAAAAAACTGATTTGATTTGACTTTGATATTTTTTACATTGGACTTGGGGATAAGGTCAACAAAGCTCAAATATCTAAGGCCGCTCTCAGACAAACGCGAAAAGCGACAAGCAAAAATAAATTTTCAGCGTAGTCATCATCCACAGCGCACGCCAAACAGCATCTGAAACATTTTGTTTGAGCATCACTGTGGTTTAGGCCCGTGGTTAAAAAGGGGCTCCGCCATATATACGCGACCGAAACCAATCTCAATGAAACTTGGCACCGTAAGTGGGCTTGGTCCAAAACACTCACGGCCAAGAAAATTTTTCCCCATATCAGCTCCCTGTCTGAGCCAGGAGGGCTAAAAGGTAAAAAATTTTGACCCTACCTCAGCACCTTAAAATTAAAATATCAATCTGTTTCGCATATTCTTTGTGTGCAGTTTGTTCACAAAGTTTTCATAAACGCCTTGGGTCTAATTTAGAACCATATTCACTTTTTTGGCACTACCACAGCTCGCGCTATTTTGCCAAAACCACGGAAATTTTCGAAAAAAAATTTTCCGTTGTATTTTCCGGTCACATAGAAAGCACACAGAGCTTTTATATAAAGTAGGCAAGAAAGCCCGTATATCATGCTATTCAGGCGATCAATGACTAATTTTCCACCGCTGATAAGTTTCGACAAAAGCTCGCTGAACTGTGGTGAACCTCAACTTTTTTGCCTTTTTCTGTGGATCCTAAGCACACTTCTATCTCAAATTTCCTATTTTAGTAACAATGTACCGAGGTGATATATGGCACGCTAGGTAGTAAAAATAGAATTGTTGTTAATTATGTGCTAATCTAGGTTGGTCCAGCTGCATCCTTGAAGGTACGAGCAATAAATGAGTTTTACACAAAATTCATAATTTTAGCTAATTTTCGCTTCCGTCATTTTTTTAGGCCACCTACATTTGTGACGGATTTGTGGCCTTTGCTGTCCGATGAAGCCCCAACGTTGTTGTTGCTTATCGATCAAAATCCAAAATTCTAGTTCTAACGTATCCTGAGAAAAATCATGTTAAGTGAAGGCACCACATCTAGGTTGGTCCAGCTGCATCCTTGGAGGTACGAGCAATAAATGAATTTTACACAAAATTCATAATTTTAGCAAATTTTCACTTCCGTCACATTTTTAGCCTATCTACAGTTGGGTAGGAATTGTGGCTTTTGCTGTCCGATGAAGCCCAAACGTTATTGTTGTTTATCGATCAAAATTCAAAATTATAGCTCTAACGTATCTTGAGAACAATCGTGTTAATTGAGGTCCATGCGTTGGACTTGGAACTACAACCGGGCTTACAACAGGACCAGCGTCTGCGGTGCCTTCACTTAACATGATTTTTCTCAGGATACGTTAGAACTAGAATTTTGGATTTTGATCGATAAACAACAACAACGTTGGGGCTTCATCGGACAGCAAAGGCCACAAATCCGTCACAAATGTAGGTGGCCTAAAAATATGACGGAAGCGAAAATTAGCTAAAATTATGAATTTTGTGTAAAACTCATTTATTGCTCGTACCTTCAAGGATGCAGCTGGACCAACCTAGATTAGCACATAATTAACAACAATTCTATTTTTACTACCTAGCGTGCCATATATCACCTCGGTACATTGTTACTAAAATAGGAAATTTGAGATAGAAGTGTGCTTGGGATCCACAGAAAATGGCAAAAAAGTTGAGGTTCACCACAGTTCAGCGAGCTTTTGTCGAAACTTATCAGCGGTGGAAAATTAGTCATTGATCGCCTGAATAGCATGATATACGGGCTTTCTTGCCTACTTTATATAAAAGCTCTGTGTGCTTTCTATGTGACCGGAAAATACAACGGAAATTTTTTTTTCGAAAATTTCCGTGGTTTTGGCAAAATAGCGCGAGCTGTGGTAGTGCCAAAAAAGTGAATATGGTTCTAAATTAGACCCAAGGCGTTTATGAAAACTTTGTGAACAAACTGCACACAAAGAATATGCGAAACAGAAAAATTTTCTTGGCCGTGAGTGTTTTGGACCAAGCCCACTTACGGTGCCAAGTCTCATTGAGATTGGTTTCGGTCGCATATATATGGCGGAGACCCTTTAAGGAGTTGCTGTTGTGCTGAACTTTTCGCTTTTCGCGTTTGTCTGAGTGCGGCCTTAAAGGTGCTGGTTAACAACCCTTCGACCGCGCTTGATCTTGGGGGGTAGCATATATAAACAAAGTTTGGACATCGTGTTGCTCGACCCAAATCTGGCGAGCCGATTGGTTGCTTCCTGATGTTTCACGGCCACGTTGAAGTTTGCCCCTGGTGAAAAAAAACTGAAAAAATTTGAAAAGCTGCTGTGACGCGAATATGCTAGGATTTTGTACTCGTGTAATTTTAAGCATCTGTGGTAAATGAAATAAGACGTCAATTTCAAATAAAAATCCTCTAATTATCAGGTTCATTGTTTGTGCTTCCCAGTTTTCAAAACCCTACACAGCTCACACAATGTTTACCACAACATGCGCAAGGCAGCCATCTCAAAGCGCACACACAACGACAACACAGCAATGTTTCACAGCTGGCAAGCTTTGTGTGTGTGTGCGCATTGGAAAGGCTGCCTTGCGCATGTTGTGGTAAACATTGTGTGAGCTGTGTAGGGTTTTGAAAACTGGGAAGCACAAACAAGGAACCTGATAATTAGAGGTTTTTTATTTGTAATTGACGACTTATTTCATTTACCACAGATGCTTAAAATTACACGAGTACAAAATCCTAGCAAAAAATGACCAGGTTTCTGAAATCTTCTATTTTTTCATTCATCAATGCGGACGTATCAATAGCTATTGTGCATTGCAGTTTTTGCCACAATGTTAGAGGTTGCTGTCACTCAAGTATCAAACTTTAAAACGGCATATTCGCGTCACAGCAGCGTTTCAAATTTTTTCAGTTTTTTTCACCAGGGGCAAACTTCAACGTGACCGTGAAACATCAGGAAGCAACCAATCGACTCCCCAAGTCAGGGTCGAGTAACACGATATTCCACCTTTGTTCATGTGCACTGCCCCCAAGATTAAACGAAGTCGATGGGTTGTTGACCAGCATCTTTTAGGCGGCCTTCACAATGCATGCGGGTTGCGGGTTGCGGGTTGCAGGCCGAGGTAATGCGAGCCGCAAAAATTGAACCCGCTCTAGGTTTCACAATGCAATGTGCGGATTGCGGGCCAGAAGTTCTAATTGTAGCAAACCCGCAACTCACAGTTCCTAGCCCGCATGCGGGTGCATTGTGAAACCAAAAAAATGCGGGTTGCGGGCGAAGAGGAGTTTAGGAAACATGTCACAAAGAATAACATTCATGAGCTCTTCTTTGTCAATACTGACTTCGAAAAACTTGGTCAGGTACTGGTCGCACAATAAGTTTACAAGAATTGGTCAAATTTTTTCCCTGAAGCGTGAAGCAGGATAGTGACGGGGCAGTGACGTTGCGTTGCGCGATCGCACACAAGGCATGCAGCTTACAAAATGTTTCAGACCCGCAGCAATTAGGTGCTCTTCTGGCTTATTTTCAGGTGAAAATGTTTTGTGATAGTCACAAATAGCACAGCGGTTAAGAGTGACGGTCATTGTGCGACCAATATCTACTGTTGAGTCTTAGGGTGGAATTTTCGAAACGGTGTAAAGGTCAGTTGGGCGTAAGGGTCGGCGTAAAGTTAGGTCGAAAGCTTGGTCGGCGTAAACAATAAACCAATTTGGGAATAAAATCAATTTTCAAATCCGATTTCCCACCTATAGTGTTTCCTTTTTATGCAAGGCAAAGGAAACAAACAACCACATGTTATAACCCAACTCCAGTTTGGGGTCGAGATTTCAGAAAACTAATGAAAGAGATTAAAAATGTGTCCTTGTTAATCCAAGCACGACACTCAGCAGCAAACATAGTGAAATGTTTCAATGACATGCTGGCAGCGCACACGCACAAAGCTCACAGCTGGCATGTGAAACATTGCTGTAGTTAGATTCTACAGGCAAACGTTGACACGTTTTTTGCCAGCTGCGTGATTGAGTCAAAATGTGATCTCGACCTCAACTAGATGTTCAGTTATAACACGGGCCCGCTTGTTTCCTTGGACCAAGAAAAACAGGAAACACTATACTACCGAATAGACCTAGGGTGGAATCAGAAAACAAAGTCAAGCTCAACGTCAAGGCCGCTCTCTGACCAGAGAGCAAAAGCAGAAAGTTGACTTTTTGCTTTTTGCTTTTGTCAGTGAGCAAAAGCGAAAAGCAAAAACTTGGAAAAAAGCAAAAAGTCATCATGACTTTTTATGCCCAAAACCAGGCTGCACAATCCCGAAAATCAAAAATTACACATGGGTCAGGAACACGCTAGTGTTTGCTGCTTGCGCGCGCTTCACAACTTTTTGCTTTTTGCTTTTGCTCTCTGACAAAAGCAAAAAGCAAAAAGTGTGCTGTGAACTTTTTGCTTTTTGCTTTTGTCAGAGAGCGGCCCAAAGTTCAAAGGGTGATATTTTCGAAACGGTGCAAGGGTCAGTTGGGTGTAAAGGTCGGTGGAAAGCTCGGTCGACAGCCCAGTGTGATAGACCTCGGTGTAAACTTGAAACATTACACGTTAATAACAGGCAATGTTTCACGTTTACACCGAGCTACGCCGACCGAGCTTTCGACCGAACTTTACACCGACCTTTACGCCCAACTGACCTTTACACCGTTTTGAAAATTCCACCCATAGATTGGTTGATCGACAAATAGGGTAATATTTTCGAAACGGTGTAAAGGTCAGTTGGGTGTAGAGGTCGGTGGGAAGCTCGGTCGACAGCTCAGTGTGATAGACTTCGGTGTAAACTTGAAACATTACACGTTAATAACAGGCAATGTTTCACGTTTACACCGAGCTACGCCGACCGAGCTTTCGACCGAACTTTACACCGACCTTTACGCCCAACTGACCTTTACACCGTTTCGAAAATTCCACCCAAAGTCAGATGTTTCGGCATCACGCTTGCTCGCGCAGCAGACACTATTTTCTAAACGAAGGGTCAACTTTGACGCATTATTGTGCAAGAATGGATGCTTATCTGGCCAAAATATTATTATAGGGATGTAACAGAAGCGTTTTGTGAGAGTATTTCTGGGTTTCATGAATTTCTGAAAAGAGAGGCAAAGAAATGAACAGACGATCACCAACGGAGGTGCAAAAAATTTTAACTGCGGTCAATGATCGCCACATTATTTGAATACCACTAGTCAGAAATTATGATAAATCAGAAATGATCTTCTGCAACGCTTGTGCTACGTCCTTAAAATACCAGTATCCCGAGAAACGCATTCAATCATGCACAATAATGCGTCAAAGTTGACCCTTCGTTCAGAAAATAGCGTCTGCTGCACGAGCCAGCGTAACGCCGAAACATCTGACTTTGAACTTTGACGTTGAGCTTGACGGTGAGCTTGACTTTGTTTTGTGAATTCCAGCCATAGAGCCCCAGGGGCTGCAACCTGTAAACTCCGGTAATTTACACTGGGTTGCTGAAAACGGCGGAAATAACCGCGGTAGAAAACACAACGAAAAACAGCGACTGAGAAAACCACACGGTGAAAAACAGAGGGTGCAATAACAGCGCGGTGGAAAAAACAGCTGGGTCCGAAATTCGATTGCGTTCTTATCAAATTGGTCCCCCTATTCATTTACTTTGCTCGCTTGTGCGAAACCCAGCTCGGCCCAGGTTAAGCTTAGCCGACCAGACCCGGGCTCGGAATTTCGGAAGCCACTGTCTTTTTCCTCCGCTGTTTTATCCGCGCATTTTGGAATAATTATCCCGGTTGCTGAAATTCTTTCAACAGCCAAGTATTGGTCGCACGATGACTTTATATGAATTGGTCAACTTTTTTTCCTGAATCGTTAGGGCGGCCTTACGTAAAACTAGGAAATAGAAAATAGGAAATATTTCCTATTCCGTGTTTCAAAAAGTAGGAATTAGGAAACTAGTTGTCTTTTTGAAACTAGGAAATAGGAAATTTTGTCACCGTTTCCCGACACCATAGACAAGCCTACTTTTAACATTTTGTTGAGCTGCGTTGCCGTTTGGTTCTGCTGATTGTGCCTTCCTATTTCCGATTTCCTAGTTTCGAAAAAAACAACTAAGAAACAGGAAATATTTCCTATTTCCTAGCTTCGTATCAAGCTTCCTAAAAAACAGTTTTAACACTAAAAAGATTTCCTATTTCCTACTTCCCAGTTTTACGTAAGGCCGCCCTAAAGCAGGAAAGTGCCGGGCAGTGACGTTGCAATCTATACTACTAAAACAGGAAGGCGTATGTATGTCTGTCTGTCTGTCTGTGGCCCCCTCCCTCTCTTTTCACTCTCCTCTCTTTCCCTTCCCTCCCTCCTTTTTTCTTTCCTTTCCCCTTCCTTCCCTTTTCTCTTCTCTTTCCTTCTTTTTCCAATTTTCACTCTCCTCTCTTTCCCTTCCTTCCCTCCTTTTTTCTTTCATTTCCCCTTCCTTCCCTTTTCTCTTCTCTTTCCTTCTTTTTTCCAATTCCCCTTTTCCCCTTTCTTGACCTCCCCTCCTCTTTTTTCTTCCGTCCTTCTCAGGCCAGTCTCCTCTCTTTCCCTTCCCTCCCACCTTTCTCAAGCCCATTTTCCACTCTCCCCCTCCTATTTTTAACTCCGTTTCCGCCCTTCCTTCCCTTTTCTCTTCTCTTTCCTTCTTTTTTCCAATTCCCTTTCCCCCCTTCTTGACCTCCCCTCATCTTTCCCTTCCCTCCCACCTTTCTCAAGCCCATTTTCCACTCTCCCCCTCCTATTTTTAACTCTGTTTCCCCTTTGTTATCTTCCGTTTCTTTTCCACCACGCTTCACTCCATTGACCGCTGCCTGCCGTCTATGACAGGTCAATTTTCACGGGTAGCTTTGGGTATGCTAACGGGTCTTCGGGGGGGGGGGGGGGGCACGGGCGCGGCGCTGTAGCCGGGCCGTAGGCACGGGTCCCGTCTAGTCACACACAAAGAATGCAGTCAGTAAAATGTTTCAGACCCGCAACAACGTGGGTGGTCTGCTGGATTAATTTCAGATGAAATTGTTTTGTGAAAATCACAAATAGTACAGCCAGGGTTGAAAAAAAAATTTTTATTAACGAGCTTTTTTAAAAAAAATTTTTTTTTGATTTTTTTTGACGAAAATTTTGTTTATTAGAAAAAGTGTTGCAAACGACGTTTCAGGATAAATGAAATCGATACAATATATTTTTCAAAAATTGAAAAATTTTCGCCTGAGACCCAACTTGTGCGGTGACACCCTGTAGTATTGTGCAGATTCTATGGTCTCCGACCAGTGTGAGGTTGATGTTCACTAACGATGTTACTCCAATATATTGTAGCATGCTGTACAACGTATTTTAATGCATCTAATGCCGAATATCTGATATACGACCATCAAAATATCGATTACAGCCCAAATCTTGCGTGTCAGATCGACTTTGCGCGCCCGGTTTTGCACCATACCTGCATATATACATGTGTAGCAGCATGCAGTAGTACATTATCGGTGCCACATCACTCTAAAAGACCAGCTCCGCGCATCCCTGTACGGATTTGGGGGCAATACCGGGCGCCGCAGGCGCGATTTTGGAAAAATTGTCCCGTCCACAGAAAAAAGTGCCAATTTTTTTGCCTCGAAAAGGGCCATTTTTGGACATTTCAGCCCATTTTGGGCAACTTTTTTTATTAAAAAAAAGCAAAATTTGAGTTTCAAAAAAAATTTTTTTTTGAAAAAAATTTTTTTTAATTAACCACTTTTTTTGAAACAACCCTGAGCACAGCGGTTAAGAGTGACTGAACGTGAAAATCAGGATTGATTTGATGAATTCTTATATAATCAATGTGCGGCCAATCCCAATTCTAATTTTAATCCTCCGTCGATATCAACCCATTCCCTTCAATTTCAGGCCTGTGGTGGAGATGATAGTGGTTGGCTGTCCACCTGCGAGCGCTACCACCCATCCAACAACAGCTGGTCGCCGATGGCCGGCATGCCACTGCTATTGCGCTTTCATCACATGTTTGCACTGCCGGACGGACGATTGGTGGTGATCGGGGGATTGATGAGTGGGCATGCCAACAACCAGGTGTTTGTGTGGTCGAATGGCGGCTGGACGACCGCAGCCACAACCATCGACAATCGGGATGATTGGGGACTGATCAGTGCGGTGTTGGTGCCGAGTGATGTGCTGCTGTGATTTGGGTTTGGTGGTGGTTGAATATTTGTTTTATTTTATTTGTTAGTCTTTAGATCGCGTTCTTCTTGATTTTTTGTAACGGCGGTCACAGACAATGCTGCGTAGACTTCCAAGACAGTGTGTAGCCCACAACGTTCTGTGTCTGTGGCCGCCATTATTGATCGTTTCGATTTATTACGTGATTTGTTTGGGGTGTTGGGCTTGCATAAAACGATCAAAAAACACTCGGATATTGCAGTCAGCAGTTAGCAAACGTTCTTGTGTGCTCGACACTGGCAAATGAACCAGCTGTATGATGTTTCGTCTACCAATGCAAAGCTGCAGATGGTATTCTTTACAGAGCTGCAGATGGTATTCTTTCGCGACGAGATTATACAAAATGCACCCGCAATCTAATGCAGCAAGTCAAGGCAAAGATCCAATCGAAACATCACCATTTTATCATTTTCAATAAAACAGCACGAAACTACATCTCAGAAACAAATTCCCAAGATAACAAAAGGTTCCTTTTAATCTCTGAAATCTCAAATCCTTTAAGGAACGAAAGATACTCCAATGTTCGTTTTCATATGATGCCGGACTGCCAAAAAGTATTTCTTTCGCGATGCCTGCTGGTTGCAAGCATAAACCCAGAAGCAAATTAAGCAGGGCCTTCCAAGTCCATCGCGGAGTCTCATACAGCAAAACATTGAAAAATAACGGACATGAACAAGCAAAACAAAAGACAAAAAGCATAGGTAAACTGTACCAACACGAGCCCGATTTCGAAGGTGGTATGTATTGAAAACGAATAGAAACAGAAAATCATCATGCTCCACGTTGTATTCTTCAACGTGTAACGTTTCCCAAATCAGCAGCCACCTCAGAATGTTTCACTATTCTGCCAGCTGCGAAATCGAGCTCAAGTTGGTGTAGTTTGCCTTTACATATATGTGAAGGAAACTCAGATTAAAAGGAGTACACAATGACAAGAATTCAGGCGGATAATGGTGAACCAATCATCATGTGGGGCGCAGCGGTAATCACGTACTGAGGCTGGGCATGGAGGAAGAGTTGATTGTTGTACCGAATTTAAACAATTCGTACCTAATTGCCGCTGAAAGACAGTATTTTGCATACAGAAAAACATAACCGGAGTTTACACCACTCAAAAGCCCCGGGAGCTCTACTTGGTTATTAATTGAAAATGGGCCCCAGACAAAAATAGAAAAAGGGCCCGTGTGGAAAACTCAGGTTCATAAATTTCGGAAACAACGTAAACCCATTAGTGAATGAACAAGATGCACACAGTCATTGAATACTTCGACGGTACAGCGTTTTTTCAGGTCAGTTCCCAAATTACCCAAACAGCTATGAGAAAAAAGAGAAATCGTGAACAAATTTTCACAATAGAAACCATCCAAAAACGTGTTCGTTTGATTCCATCAGCCCGTTACACCCCGTCACCCGCTTTGGCTCAATCGCGATCCGCACTCGCACTGCGCGATCTGAAAATGAACGGAGCATTCCGTGACTTTTCAGGCCCGCAAGTTCAGGCACGACCTTTTCAGGCCCGATCGATTTAGGCCCAACATATTTGACCCATTATAGACCTAGGCTCCAGCCGGGCCTGAATCGGCCGGACCTGAACCTGTGTCCCGGGACTGAACCGTCGCTCAATAGTGGGCATTAGATGGAAAGGCGGAGAATTAGACGGAAGGACTCGTCTGATGTCAAAACAATTAAAACATTTTCCATTCCAACTGCTGTTGTCAGGGAAGCTTGGTGCACCAGGTCATCGTCAGTGACGATAAATCACACAGTTTGGTCAGACCGAATCTAAACTGTGCATTTTCGAGAATTCAGTACAGAAAAGTATCTTAGCGAACACACAAAAAACAACCCAACATTACTACTGGACGTGCATAATGTAGTTGCACAAACAACAGGCCTGAGTGTCACATATAGACCAAAGGCTTGGCAAAATCCATGCGAGTACAGGATCACAAATTTGCATTAGGTCACGACCACCATTCATATGTTACGCGTTGTGTTTCCGGCATTAATAATGTAACATCAGTGAGTTTTGCCTGTTTCGGCCTGTTTTCACAGACGGGCGAGGTGCCAGGCCTCGTCGGTGCGAACACCTCTGGCCAATTGACCTCCATAAAGGACCTCGAGCAGATCTCATTGCTAGAGTAAAATATCACTGGTGTGCCGTACCAAAAAGTGCAAGCCAGTGGGAGAGGGCAACGTGCTAATTAAACCACAAGTTATCCACACTCCACTGGATGGTATACTCTGACAATACTTTTGAGAGAAACTTTTCAAACGCGTTGCCTGATCCGTAAAGCGCAGCCAGCTGAGTTTCGTAGCATCTCTCAGATCACTACGTTAGACTGCGTGTGTTGAGTGGCTGGCAGTCACGTGACCGCTGCAGCCAACACACGCATAATGCGCTTGGCGGATCAGGCAACGCGTGTCTGAAAAGTTTCTCCCAAAAGCATTGTCAGAGTGTATTGGTCGCACAATGACTAAATCAGAATTCATCTACCCTGATCTTCAGGTTCAACCTTAACCACTATGCTACTTGTATTTTTGACAAAACATTTACAGCTAAAAATAATCTAGCAGATCAACCACGTTGCCGCAGGTCTGAAACATTCTCTTTACGACACACTTTGCGTGCGATCACGCAACGCAACGTCATTGCCCCGTCACTTACCATCTTTATTATTAAGGAAAATTTTTTTACCATTTATTATATAGTCATTGTGCGACCAATACGTTACACTAATTATCCATAATAATCCATTCCGAGCAATGTCACCACCGACCTGCTCCTGTTGCTGCCGGCCAGCAATCGACTTCGACTCTTTCCCATCATCCTCATCGCCGTTCGCTTTCGCCGATGCGCTACGACTGAAAATATTGATTTTGTCCATTTAAGTTGTGCTAGAAAAGTTTTTGTTGGACCTGAAAGTTAGAAGGATAGTTCAGAATACACCTAGAATATTCACATCTTGCCCCGAAACTGAATAAAACTATGTAAAACCTGACAATTAGCGCCTGAAATTGTACTTTCTTGCTACTGAACACATACCCCCTTTCTCGCTCCTGAACACATAACCCCAAACTGTAGCTTACTGCAAAACAGCAAGTAATGTTTTCGTGCTTACAGATCAAGTGAAAATTAAGCTAAAGATGTCACCCAGCACCAAAATGAACAGCTCATGGAGTATTTACAAAAAACCGAAGAAACGCTTTGGTCAGATACCTACTTAATCGAAATATCCATCAAA
>JASAMV010007137.1:0-23595 GCA_030248065.1 Rhynchonema sp. JSB1_4
ATGGAAGTTAAAACAGACAAATGCAGGAAATTCGTTATCAGCAATCCTATAGCATAATCCAGCAATCTCATGTGCAGAGCCCTGATCCGCCAAAAACCGTTTTCTATTCAAAATACTGTTCATAAAATTTCACAGATTTTGCGTGCTGGCCGATGCGACGCAGGGCACGCACCCCGAGTTGTTCGGTCCGGATCCCGAGGGCGACTACTACGAACTGATACCGGGTTGCACCCCGGGAGTGACACCCACCCCAACCCCCTCGCCAGGCGACTGTGAGAGTGTGAGTGAGGGTGGTTTGGTTTTCAGTCGGTCGTTTTGGCAAGTTTTCATAGACAAGCTAGGTGCCCGTGTTACCACCAGGGTTGGGCAAAAAACGTTTTTTTTCAAAAAATCGTTTTTTTAAAAAAACGTTTTAAGAAAACGTTTTTTTAAAACGCCCAAATGACCAAAATTTGCCCCCCAAAAAAATTGGAAAACGCTCATGTTGGGAAGAAAACGTGGGACAAAAAATTGATTTACCCTTGATAATCAGGGTAGTTTCCCTGAAAAAACAGGGAAAATCGAGGAAATTAGAATTAAAAAAAACCAAACACGACCCAGGCGTTTTCTTGAAAACAAACGTCGTTTTTTTAAAAAAAACGCCGTCGTTTTTTTTGCCCAACGCTGTTTCCACATCTGTAGACAACTGACCCCGAAAAAGCACCACGAGCAGATTTGATTATACCGGTGTAGGACAGCAACATGTTTGTGTAACCATGAAAACCCGGTGTGTTTCATGAAGAGCGCTTGACCAACATTGGCCGACTTTATTTGCTGAGGGTACCGCAGAGGCATTTTCAAGGCATCCAACTGTGAATCATCTTTCATGCAGGTTGTTGACTTGGTGTTCGTGATGGACGGATCTAGCTCTATCGGACCCCAGGATTTCCAGAACATTCGAACGTTCATGAATTTGATTGTTAACGAACTGAATGTCGGACCGGGAGCGGCGAGGGTAAATTTTAGGTTTTCGTTTAATGATATGACTCATCACTTTAGCTGGAATATGGGTAAACAACGTATGTCACATCGAAACAAACCCATATTTCTTATTTTCGTTTCGCCGGATCACGAGTAAAAGCAGTCATAATTTTTTACATCAGGTCGGCGCAGTCCAATTCAACAGTCGGCCGTACGCTGAGTTCCATCTGAATCAATATCAGACAAAACAACAAATTCAAGGTTTGCCTTGCGTTGTCAACGAAGAAAGAAAACTCGAAGCAAATAATCATTTCTCGACTACAGATGCCATAAACCGCGTTGCGTGGCGCAGCGGCTATAGCAGAATTGGCAGCGCGCTGGAGTTCACAAGGGATGTGATGCTGACACAGGTTGGTCTGCGTGTCAAGTTACAAAGCGATGCATTGAACAAAGTTCACCCTGATTTTCAGGAATACGGCGATCGAGCCAATGTGCAAAACATTGTGGTTGTGCTCACTGATGGAATCAGTCAGGACAATCCCGTGGTGGCGGCACAAAGTCTCAGGAATCGGGTATTTGTTCGATGCCGAGTGTAGTGTACCCACTTTCACAGGAAATTGTTTTCAGCGACATGTAGAACGAACAATCTGTGGTAAATTTCACAGCAGTATGTACATACGTCTCAGAGATTCTATTACTGGCCTTTTCATCAGGAAGGACCTAATCGTTTCACTAAAAAAGAGAGTAAATGGTCGCTGGACTTGGAATACTGTCGCCACAGCGAGAATACTTACATAATGCAAAGCACATCTACATATGTGTTGGCGAATTGTGGCAGAGGGAATATACTAAACCTCAGGAAACTATGTACTATAATACGAGATTCAAGTGGAACTAACACAGTAGGCAAACTTTCATAAAAGTGCAACATATAATCTTTCTCTGTTGTTTCAGGGAGTGATCACATTTGCCGTTGGCGTCACCGATGCTTTGCATGAGGATCAACTTCGTACGATTGCGGGCATACCCGAACGTGTGTACAAAGTGCGCGACTTTACACAACTCGACCCAACGTTGAGAAACGAACTGCTGCGCGCGATTTGTGAGGCCGCCAGCTCTGCAGGGGCACAAAATGGAGGTTTGCGGGCACAATGGGCATTTTTTGCTTGACAAAGTGATGTTTTAAAACCGAAATCAATTGGGGCAGCAGGATCAATTTTCATGAGTCCCACAAATATGTATTCCTTTATGCTTCAGAGGGCGTATGGATCGGGCTAGAGAAACAGAATGAAGCGTATCAGTGGAGTGACGGGTCACCGTTGGATTATGTCAATTGGAAAGACGGACAACCGGACATGAGACCCGGCGAAGGATGCGGACAGAGCGAATATGAACCGGTTGGTTACAGTATATAATGTATGTACCGGAGTTTTTCGGTTACAGCCCCTGGGGCTCTATTCGGTAGCAGGTGGGAAATTGGATTTTGAAAATTATTTTTATTCCCAAATAGAGCCCCATTGGGCTTTATTCGAACCATCTTCCGAATAGAGCCCCATGCAAAACTTTTGTACCTTTCAAATATGGTTCATACCTGATTGCAACACGTTTTTGTGTCTTATAGACGCTTTGTATAGACTGTATTTGCTTCTATGTACATGAAAGGCAAAGATTTTGACCAAAAAGTTCGAAATATCATGTAAAATAGGCCGTTTTGCTCCTTTTTTATCGGTAAATTTAGTTCACAAAAAGGGTACCAGAACGAAAAAAAATCCCGAATAGAGCCCCATGGGGCTCTATTTGGAACATTTTCCAAATAGAGCCCCACCGGGGCTCTATTCGGGGGGCTGTAACCGGAAAACTCCGGTATGTATGTATTCAGGTAGTTTTACACCACCTGGATTACGGTAGCTTTGAACTGAGAAATCATCCAAATGGGAGCCTGAAGGGTAGCCTGGGGTGCGATGTGTCCTATTGAGGGTCCCAGTCCATTAGTTTGCGTTGAGGCCCAGGCCCAGGCCCAGGAAGTCATTCTAACTGGGCCAAACCGGACCAATCAAAACGAAATCCGGTAACCGAACGCTGATGTTTCACTCAACCTACAAAGTTGAGCTGGAGCATTTTCGGTTTATGGTGGTATATGTAACCACTGGCGCTTTTGTCATTGACAATGCCCAGTGCGCCATTGCTGTCTGGCATTATGGGCCGAAACTGCATCCACAGATCTAACGCAATGCGTGCCCACCGAACATCTTGGGCCTGTAACGTGGTCATCGGTAAATCGCATCGATGACCTTTATCCATTAGGTAGTAGGTCCAGCAAACATACATGCATTTGCATTGCATGTACCGAACGGTATATACCTCAGTGCACATCTCATTTCATCGCACTGTCCCCATTCCAGCTACAACGTTGGTCCGATGATCGTTGCTCCCAACTGAAGCCATATGTCTGCAAAAAGGCGTCATCTCAATCGGAGAAACGGGCCCTTTTGGCCGCAGCCATCCAAGCCGTCCAACAAGTCAGGATACAGGCCCGACAGTTAAGGGCACTCATGAAGAACATCAAGGTACCGCCTGCACCGGTGGTCAGACCTGTTGATCTTGAGGTCACGAAGTGAGTGTGCCCGGCTATTCTTTCACTGTGAATATGCATGAATGAGTGTCTCTTGTACAGTTTAACCCATCTTCTTCATTTCTCATTTCGCTTTATTGGTGATTTTTGGGTACAATTTATAGTTCTTAATATGCTTTTCGATGGAACGTTCAATGATTTGTGCATAATGTGTTCAGAACATGATCAGAAAATAAAACTGGGTGCCGCTCATCGTGCGGAAGTAATTTGTTGAACAACTGGACACGTCAGACGAGACGCCATGACATGGCTTCGTTTTCCAATAACAGTTTCACAATGCGACGTTGTTGTTGACGAATGCACATTACATACAATAACAAACAGTGTACGCCAACGCTGAAGGTGGCAGATTTCTCGACATTTCTATTTGTATATGTTGGATTGGTGAACTTTGGCACATGAACGGCAGGCTTGAGCCTGAATGACGCGCTTGCGTTTCGGTACGTCATGGTGTACTTCAGTAGTAAGGCATCCAGTGTCAATACCGCTGTTGGTTTTTGACATCAAATGCAAAAGCAGTGATATGACGACCACTTTTGAAAACCCGCTATCGTCCCCCGCGGCCGTGATGAATTTATCAAACCAAACCTGGCCTGACTCATACATTGTCGCATCGATCTGGTACCAAGTGACGTGTTGCGTAATATATACCGTCGACCTGACCATAAGTGTCGGGGCGTATGTTGTGTTTCTGTCCGCGTTCTACTACAACTACGGCCAGCTGTTCGCGCAACACCCAATCTACATTTTCATCCAACATCTGGCCCTGGCCGACATGGTCTTCTTTCTGTCCTACTTGTCAGTTGTCCTACCGTACTCAGCTGTCAGCTATCGATTCTACCATCCCAACGTGGAAATGCTGCTGCTGCATTTGTCGCCGCTCGGTAAGCCGTACATTGCATCATCATGTCCTGGTTTTGATTGTCGGTTTTGGTGCGAAAAGCTCGTATAGTCCGTCCATCAGCTCACGACACTTTGTGTTGCTGCTGGCTGGTTTGTTCCCTCCCTTCACGTTCTAATGAAAGAGAAATTGAGTTTCCGAAAAAGATTGTTTTTTGCTCCTAAATTTTGATTTTTATGAAATCCACGTGTTTTATCTAATTCAATCCTTTTCGACACATTCTATCATTTTTTTAGTTTTTTTTGCAAAATCGGTACCACTCAATTTCTCTTTCATTAGAACGTGGAGGAACGGAACAAACCAGCCAGCAGCAACACAAAGTGTCATGAGCTGATGGACGGACTGTACGTGTTCACATTGATGACCTCACTGCGCTGAAACCATTGTATTTGAAAATCAAAGCGTTGGGACACACCAATAGTTGACCATCCATCCATACCTGTGACGTTTGGCATTGGTGTGGACAAATCATGACAATCTAATGGACGGGGCAATGTTATGCTAAATGGCCTCGTGCACGCTGTCTTCTGAAATTATCGGCAGTGGACCGACCAGGTTCTCATCAACAAAGCAAATTCGCCACTAACGTAGCATTGTGTATTTTTCATGACATTAAGTGAACCAAGTAAACTGAACGGCACAGTGAACACTCTGATCATCGGATCTCCTCAAACATTACTCGTTAGGTTACTACTCGATCAGCATGTTGTCGTTCCTGATCTCTCTCAATCGCTGTCTCGTGTTCGTCTGGCCGAATGCGTGCGATTTGCTATTCGAACGCACCCAAACGCATCTGTGGTGCGTGGCTGTGTGGCTGGTGTCGATTGTGGTCAACGCGATCAACTACTTTGTGTTTGACTACACAATGTGGTACGACACGACCTATCTCTATCACACCTACCAGCCGCGACATCAACAAGTCGGACTGATCGATACCACGCTGTTCAATATCGTTTCGATATATTCGCCCACAGGTCGGTTCCGTTGATTTTCGTTTGTTTGCCATTTTCGTGTTTCTAGCCTGTTCAGATGAAACCTCGATGTGCGTAGATCTAAGGCTCAGTGTATGTACATTGTACGTATAGTTATACGCAGTCCACACTGTTATACTGTTATACCAGCATTGGTTCAATACCAATGATGTGGTGTAGGTGTATGTGCCCGGCCCGGATATATCGCCAGTGGACCACCAAATGCCACCAAAATGCAGAGCATCTTTGGTTGCATTGCAGGCTTGGCATTGTTGATGCTGTTGTTGTACGCGATCACATTCACGCATCTGTATCTGCATCGACAACAATCGATCGCGTTGGCAGCGAATGACACACAGAATGCCGAGCGAATACGTCGGGAACGATCGCTGTTATACCAGGTTGGGTGATGTTTCGAGTTTAAAGGCAATAAGCATCACGACCACGACCACAGGGAAAGCAACGTCCTCTTTTTGTTTTGACCGCGCTTTGCAAACAAGGTTCGAACGTCAAATTTTGACCACCGTGTCCCTTGTGAAACTTGTTCCCCTACATTATAATGAACAATATTTACGCTGCGGTGAAACTTGTGTGGTGCATAGCAACGGAGCCTGAACCGAAGTTGTCTTGTCATCAACGTTGGACACGGTCAATATTCCATCATAACATTCGCTTTGCAGGGTTTCATAATCGGCATAACCCTGATTGCGTCGAATACGGTGTTCGGTGTCGCGCTGTCGCTACCGACGACCGACTACAAATGGTTGGCGTCATTGTTGTTGGCCGGCTTCGGTCCAATCAACAGCATGTCCACGCCCGTCATCTATTTGACGATGAATGCTGCTGTGCGCAAAGCATGTGCCACATTGTGCAAGCGTCTCACCAAACAGTCGGACAATGTCGTCAATCCGCAACCGTCTGCGTGATATCAGCGATGAAATAACGGGTTGCGGTATTCATGCATCACCACCTGAACATAATGTTCGGTCGGCAATTGAGCGCAAACCTAACAAAATTGAGGGAGAGACTTGTGTAATACTGCATTAATTATTTTTGATGTCTTTATCTTTCATGGGTTAATCACAGAACGAACTATCGCAGACTGCTTCCCTGATTATTTTTATTTTTTTTATTAGGTTATTTTTGTTCTTGTGTACATCATCTTGCATACCGTTTTGATATACCATGTCTTTTGGGGACCTTTATCAGTCTCATTCTTCGCAGATCACTTTATTGTTTAATTTTTTTCCATTTCCCGGTCGTGATTCTGTGAACGCGCGTCGCAGTTTATGCGTGTGTGCCTGTTACAATATATGACGATTTGATTTTAAGCTGCACAGTTTGTTGTTTTTCGCTACCTTTTTCACATCGCAGCTTTTCTGGAGATCATCCGTTTTGAAGAATGTGGAACAGATTTTTGGTTCTTTACTTTTTCGTTCACCATCCCATTTCATAAGGTCACAGATAAAAAGTGGTGGTAACACACATGTGGAGGAAACAAGAGTAATAGGATAACAGTACAGTAGACAGTGATGTTTCACACAAACACACAGGAATACAAATTGATAGGAAAACAAAAAACATTGGACCTGCGCGAGGGAGTATCACTGTTTTTCATTAAAATAATAGATTTCTCCGGAAATAAATCCGTAAAAAGTAAGATTTTACAACCAAGAAAAGCGATCCCCGTGCTGCCTGTTGTAATTTTGGTAAACATAATTCGTGCAGGGTTTCTACCAAACAAATCAGGAGACAAATATAAAGGTTCAAAACGGTTCAGCCCACGCAAGAACCAAAACCAAAAATCGTCACGTGACACATTTCGGTCGAGAACCGATATAATCATCTGTACATTCAAAATTTCTCAATACGAAAATAAATACTATGATTGGTATTCATAAAAGTAAGACAACAACAATAATTCTCTAATTTCATTTCATGGGAGCATCACGATGAGACGATGATAAGTTTGTTGATGTTTCAATGGTCAAGCACGAAACATCACCAATCGATCGCAGAGGCCCTATTCCTCCCGTCGTTCACCATTCTGTGGTGGTGTGTTGGTCTGCAGCGTGCTCGAGCTGCTGATTTTCTCCAAAAACGGCAATCGTCGCTGCCTAATATCATCGACCGATCCTTTGCTGCTGCTTGTCGGCGTCTCGCTGGTGGTTGTGGCGCTGCTTTGTGACTGGTCAATATTCGCATCGCTCACTTCGGCAACGGACGGTGTCGGCACTTGGTCGCTGGCTGAACTGCTTGTGCCTCCTTGTGCTGAGCTGGATGCTGCCGTCGTCTCTTTCGACACCGTGGGGGGCGGCGATTGGAACTCGGGTGAGGCGCTACACAATTGCAAGCAGATTTATTTCAACAAAAAACAACGCAAATGGATAACTTTCAAAATAACTAACGCCAAGGCCGTCAGCACACTTGTGTATTGCTGCAGTTGCACTGTGACGCAGTCCAGTAGGGTCTGTAACAGCAGGACAAAATGCGCACGAACTGTTGTGTGTTTGCAAGAACTCAGACAGAGATGGCGAAACAGGACGCAGAAAATTGGCTTGATGTGGAGTATGACCGCTCCAAATAATGATAATGAAACAAGCAATGTTTCCTCTGCTTGGGAGGGCAGTTAAAAAATCGAAAGCCAGCAGGAATTGAATGTGGTCAAGCCACACACCTGAATATTAACCAAATGCTGTATGCGCGCCTCAATGGCATGTCGATGTGCACCCTCCATTCGGCGCACTTCGTCATCCGACAAGCCAGACAAATTGGGTGCTGCTGGGAATGGGAATGGGGGTGGTGGCATGGCACCCTGCAAGCATTGTGAACAATCACTGGGTCATGTTTCATGTGAATCGGGTTGGGTTTGACACCAGCAGGCATCAGATTGTGTCGATTTCATGGCGAAGGGGATATTGAACACACTGCTCTGCATGAATCCGCAATATATATATGACCGTCAGGAAACATTTCATGGCCAACTATTTTTGGTAGTGAAAACAATGAACTTGCATGTTTCGACGAAACAACAGTCAGCCAACATTGCTTTAATGTTTCACCATAGATTCATTAGTGAACTGCCAGAAACGCATGACAAAACAGGCCAGTGAATCCCATATTATCACGCACAAGGGCGAAAAAATGTACAGAAACAAATGATCCCAAAACACAGTGCCCGCACTGAAACATCAGCCAACCAACCATTAGCGCCATGGGTGGAGGCATCATGAACGGAGTTGGTGCACTGGTGCTGGGCCCAGTTGCTGTAGTACCCGATGGACCTGGCGCAGTCGCACCGGCTGCTGCCGATGGCGTGGCTGCGGCCGCTTGCGCCTGCTGCTGCTGCTGTAAAGACAAACGCAGGGTATCTGAGTTGGTGATCGGACCGGTGTAGATTTTTTCTCAAAAGGATTTTTTCACGCCGGTAACTTCAGTGAGCGCGAAGCGAAGGTTGCGCCCAGGTGGGCCAGATGCAGCAATGAGAACAAATTCATGGCTTGTGTACATTAACATTACAGCGGTCATGTGGTCTGGCGAATGGACACACACCCATACGCGTCGAGGCGTATAACGAACGGACCGGTATTATGTGTGTGTGCTGCGGTGCACTGTGTATTGAGCGTGCGTGCGTTGGGTTTATGAGTGATTCTGAGCCGCAGCCAGACCGCGTTCCCGTAGCTCAGTTGGTAGAGCAACTGGCTGTCCAGACCTGGTGGCTGGGAGGTCGGAGGTTGGAGTCCTTCCGGGAGCATACGTTTGGTGTGGCGGTTCAGAGTTCACAGTCAAATCACTTCGTCACCTCACTTTGTGGGGTCGTCAACTCGCCCTGAATGTCATCCATTATTTCTCGTACTCACTGCGGGGCTGCTGTGAGTTCACGAAGTGATTTAACCACTTGATTTGACCACTGTATTATTAGTAACTCATAAGACGTTGTTCGGTAAATGAGCGTTTCCTTCGTGGTCACGCAACAGTTCAACCAAGCCATACCTGTGCGGCAGCATGCACGACATGCGCTGGCGGTGCACCCATGAATCCAGGTGGTATGAACGGGAACATTGCAGCCATATTCGGATGGAATGGGTGGTGGTGGTGACCAGGGGCTGGCGGTTGCGGGCCACCTGCAGTAACGGTAACCGATTGTCTTGATCGAGGTGGGCTCGTGCTAGAGAGCAGGCGCTTTTTGTCAACGTTAAGCATTCGCACGGCCGCTGTATTCTCATCCGACGATAGAGGCGGAGTTTGTGAATACCATATATTTTAACATGATACCATCACAACAATCTTACCAGGTGCCACCCCATTGGCAGCAGGTGCAACAGGCGCTTGATTGTTGTTGTTGTTCGCATTGACCGGTGCTGCAGGACGCACTACTGTTGGTGTTTGACCTGCAAAGAAAAGTGGGAGGCATAAAAAGCATGCATTCCCCACATTTTGCCAAAGTGGCCATTGCGCACCGCTTCTGGCGGTGGGGGTAACGAGAGAAAGAGAGCATAACAACGAAAATGTTGCGTAAAAAGCGTATAGTCCAGCCACGAACTCATGAGACGACTTATTTTGAAATTGACTTGTGCGGATCCAATAATGTTCCGGTTCCACGTATTTCGGAAATGAAAGAAAGAGAAACGCATGTATTTTTTAAAAACACGCTCTCCACCTCGGTGCGTAAATTGCCTTTTGACCCCCAAAACATTTGTGTGTTGAACGACGTGTTGTTCGTGCAAGCACGCAACAAATTGAGGTCAGCCAGCTGGAACTTGTCATCATCTCTCTCGGCCTAATCTCTTTCTTTTGTTTGCGAAAACCCGTGTAACCGGCGCATTTTTGAATCTGGCCAAGCAAGCTTTAAAAACAGTCGTCTCATGAGCACGTGGTTGGACTATACTAGGATGCAGACAACCACCGGTGATAAAAACCACATTTTTAAAAACAATGAAAAAAGTAAACATCATGTAAAAATGTTGCGACAGGGCCATGAATTGCGTTCGGTACACGCAAGGAAATTTGATTTCGGTGCGTGCAACAAACCAACGTCTCCAACAAAACAGACAACCACCAATCGCTAACAATACAAATCTCAACTCCCAAACTGACCAGCTTGCGTGAGAATATTTGCGCGGCAGGTGGGACAAGTCTGTTGGCGCTGAAACCACGACCTAAGACACGCTTCGTGGAACATGTGTGCACAGGGAAGACGCTTCGAGCCGCCACCCGCTTGCATCTCCTCGCGGCAGATAATGCACACGTTGTCACCTTGCATTTGGAAGTGAAATTATATGGTGAAGAAGTGTACAGAATTGGGGCGCTGATTTAGATCAATTTGGTGACGACTATCTGCATATATTGTTTCGATCACGTTTTTTGTCTTGTTTATGGTGCCGAAGCGCTAACTTCGGCCAGAGCGAAAGTTGTTCCCAGGCAGAAATTCATGCGGGTCAAAATTGATGGCACCTGTAAATCTAGAAAGGTTCCTTATCAATAAGTCACGTTGTAGAGTTTGATATCGTTCTGTGGCCATCGTCCTAACTTTTCATTTTCTAACAGGAGGTCTCTCTGTGCATGCTCACGCGATCGTGACAAATTAGACACAGGGGCAAGTGATTGTTATGCTGTGTTATTGACTTCGGTGAATAAAATCAATAACAAAAGCTACGTAGAGCGTCAACCTGCAGCCAGTTCTTCGGCAGTCACATTCGGGAACAAAGTGTTCATCGCGTGTATTGCACGACGAGACATCACCACGTCGACTATCGCCTTCTTCAGCGCCTGGCAGACAAAATGAACATTTTTTCAAGCATAAATTGTTTTCATTTTGTTCAGGGCATCGATGATACCTTTTTACCACGACAGATTTGTTGTGTTAGTGCGTACTTGTTATTTTTTGAGCGTTTTTGCGCTTGCTTAATAACAGACACGTGTGTGTGTCAGACAGAACAATTTTTTTGCTGATTTGTTTCGAAAAGGAAAAAACTAGGCCAGTTTTGTTGTCCAAAAGCCATTTTTTTCAAATTTTGCTATTTTTTTTATTTTTTCCTGAAGTTCGTTTTCCCTCACCTTTTCACAATTTTTTCCTAATTTTTTCGTTGATCAGCATTTTGCCAAGGAAAAAACATTTTTGCTTTTCTTTTTCCTTTCTAATTCTGGTGTGTGTGTGAAGCAACAGAAACGGCTCATAAACCAAAACAGACGCAACGCTAGCACGTGTCCCATAATTCCCACGTGAAACATCAGCAAAAAAACAAGCTCACTATATACGGTAAGTGGTGTTTGAGGGCGATAGAACAAACAAAATTAAGTGAAGAATAATTGCCCTTCTCTAACCTTGACGGTCAAATAGAAGGGTCGTATGGAGAAAAGAGGGAAGGTGTGTAGTTTGATCATCACAGCAACGAACACAATGTACAACGCACACCGGATACCATCTGAAAAATCAATTTTTCACCATGTTTTCAGTTTTGTCAACGATCTTTGGCAGCAATTCTCCGGGAACTCCTTCTTCTTTGACACATCAGCCAAATGAGCAACAAGAAGTTGCATTTACAAAAGCGATTTGCCAACAATTACCTCCAAAAACAACATGGCGTATAGACAAACAGGAGATACCTACCAATCACCAATTCACTGTACAACAAATAGACAGCCTTTGCCTCCCACGGATGTGCACTGCGCAGATCGGTCGTGTGCAGAATGTACTTGGTGGCCACGTGGAACACTATTGTCATCAGAATTGCGTACTGCAAAAAAGCTCGGTTAGTTAGCTGTGGTGATCGAAAAGGTTCTTCATCAAATCAAATGACAAGTAACTTACCTTAACTTACTTTTGTTATTTTGGGGCATAAACAGAAAAATTTCAGTGTGGCTCCCGCTTCAAAGTGATTCCAAAATTTAGACCGTCAAACAAAAGTATGACACCACAGGTGGACATAATAACAGCGACATCTCCAATCCTTCAAATGTAAATTGTGGCGCAGGCGGCAGAACAAAATTGGCCGTAATAATTGGAACCATGATCACATACAGATTAATGTACCGAAAGCTTGTCATCCATAAAACAACAAACCTCAAACCCGAATACTATCTGGGACGATGCGCCACGCAGCAGCGTTGTGAAATAGGCGTGTGACACAAAGTAGCTGTCCACTGCGCTCAGCACTGCTACCAGACCTACAGAATAACTATCAGTTTTAACTTTTTTGGAAACATTGGCGAAATTTATAAAAACAAGATGAACCTAACCCATCATTCTGGCGTGAAATAACAACGTTATGACCGGACTTCGTTCCATGAAATCCACGCGGTCTTCTGACAACCAATGAAAAGCCTGCAATAGGAGCGCTGTTGGCCGTGACTTGAACCATTTGACCAAAACACAGCACAATGAAAACGTGCTACTTGTCATCAAGTGTTTAATTTTTTTTTGAAAAACTGACGGTTTTAATGGCATCTTTTTGTCTGTCTTTTGTCACTCGAAGCCAGAAAATTGATTTACGCTCACAAACTGGGATAGCTACTCCTGCGAAAAACATGCAGCTCGCCATACCACTTAATTTCTGCGGCCGATTAAGCTTCAATTGTTATTATATGGTGAAGTCAAACCTCGTTATAAGAGATTTCGTTACAAGGGATTCCGCGATAGTTTGCTATGTCCCAAATGTTCTATGCCGTGACCAAGTGCTCCGTTATTGTGGAATATTCGATAGAGACAAAATTTTGCGTCCCGAGCCTCCTCTCATAACGAGGTGGGACTATACACGCAACGTGTATTGGGAATATAAAACCTTTGTTCAAAATCTTCCAGGAGAACCAGAAAATAAAACCGACCTTCATAAACAACAAGAACGTGAATTGAGCCACAAATTTCGGTGAAAAATCATCCCTAAACACAGTGAATGCGAGACACGTTTCGGTGACAGCGTACCAGCCGCGTTCAACCAAATGCTGCAACACAACATCGATCTTAGACAATTTACATAGTTTTGTGATTGAAACCATTATAATGATAGAAAAAGACGATCAGTGTTGACACTGCAAGCCCACACATTCAATTGGAAAAAAAGCAGAAATAAATAAATGCACCTGAAGACGCAAAAAAATAGAACTGCAAAATAACATGATAAACAACAAAATGTCCAACCTCAGACTCCTGAGCGCGTAGCTGTCCGAAAAACACACGTTTCAGCACGCGGCCAAACAATAAAACGAACACCAATGCTTGCAGATACAGCACCTGTTTGCGTGAAAAGGCGCTGAAGTTTCACTCGTGGGACAAAGAAAGGTTGGTGACTGGGCGGTTCTCCCATTATACCACGAAAGATTTCATAAGAACAAAGGGCGTCCAACAAAAACACCCATCCCTTTTCAAATAAAGTTGCGACCAACCGCAAGCGAAGGATTCGATTTCGTCAGATAAACCACAGTGGGGTAGAACTGTTGCTTTTGGTAGTAGGCGTGCGCGATCGTGCCTGAAACAGCTGCATGGCATTGATAAACAAATAATTAATTTCACTGACATGGAGTGTATCAAAATATTTGAATATGTGTGCTGGTTCTTGTTAAAAATTGTCACTTCTGTCCACAAGATCCACTGAGCGAGCTTGAGGTTTTCGTGCAGTTGTTCAAAGATGTTTCACCGCAGAACGACTTCACAGAAACATTGAAAGTGCGACACTACTGCTATAACTACTTGAACGTCCAAAAACACAAAGATGACACAAGACCAAATGTGATCGTGAATGCACAATTTATACGACAGCATTTTTGACAGCAAAAATGAGATACGATTGCAACGTGCACTACCGTTAGGCTCTAATTTTACGCATAGACCTTGTGCGCCTGACGCTCCACCAATTACCAAAGCGCACCAATTACTAACCAGCGGTCATGCCAAAACTGGCCAATGTCAATATAGCCGGCGACATGTACATTGCGGACACCATGTATGTGGAGTGGAGGCAATAGACACACTGCACACGTGTAGGAACTCGATATTATGGGATAGGTGAAGGTGGTGGTTGTCAATCCGGAAACCTGGGAAATTCTAAAAAGTTTTTGTCAAAAGGCTTGTCGGCAGAAACAGATGTTCATTCCACATAAGATGTTCATGAAAAAATAGAAAGCCCCAAACACCAAAAAAGAACTTTTTCACACACGTCAGACATGAAATCGCTCCACACATCCGATCCCAAGGCAAGGTTGATAAGATACTTTTAAGGCCACGTGGCCTTAGCCGATAGGTCCGTGCACGGCTGTTTATATAAAGCAGATAAAACATCACGTTATTTATTTTGTTTTTATGCTGCAGATAGATTTTTCGTCTGGAAAGTAGGCATACAGGAGCAGAAACACAAAAAATCAACAGATACATTTCGAATAAATTATTAATATACATTCTTAAAAGTGAATTTAGGCTCTATTCAGCAGCATTCCTTCACACCGCTGTACTGAATCGAGCCAAATTTTTCGATCGATAAATATAACTCATTCTCAGGAACAGACATCTGCCAATAAAAAGACCGGCTTGTGTTTCGTACATAAACACACAAATTCATAATTGAAAGTCAACTCATCACAATATTTTGTTCACCATAATTCATTGTATACGTTTGCAGTTTCCAAAAGACAGTCAATGGTTACGGTACGAAGTCACTCTTGTGTTTGGAACGGTGGCATCTCATGAATTCATTTGCCAGGTCAAGCAAACACGACACAAGTTTGGCCCATAACCAAACAACAGAGCGACCGCACATATCCCAACAACCAATATCAAAGCCCAACATGCAGTACAAACAACACAGTAGGAAACAGATTGACAGATAAGAAAAGCCACACGTACCCAACCGAAAGACAGCATTCGTCTCACTCAGTTACATACACACACAATACAATAATCCACGTTCTGGTGCGTTTCGATATTTTCAGGTAGAAACGATACCAGCTGGGCTCGGATCATATCATCAATTTTTTGAAATGGTATCTGCAATCTGAACCCCAACGCGAGAGAAACAAAAGTGCAATAAAGTAAGGGACGGCATCAAATTTTATGTCACCGCACAGTTTTGGTTCAACCGGCATAGTGAAATATCAGCGCCAACCTCTAGGTAGCGTGCCAGTTGATATTTCACACAAACAACGATCACAAAAACAGAACATAAAGAATCCAACACCGTCCATCGTCTGGTCCTTGTTTGGTTCGGATCTCAAGTAAGAAACACGATGAAAATAATGAAGAACACAATCAACACTCCGAACACTTTGATGGCGAGCCACCGATTCTGCGATATTGACCGGAAGTATTTCAACAGCTCCATATGTGCAGCCTCGACGTTCATTGACACGTCCTCCACGTTGGAATCGATTCTGTCGTGTGAAACATTATCATGGGCAGGTGGTGTGGTCACTATTTTGGAGTGTGGTGGAGGGAAAGTCACCCAGTTTTGAATTGATATGAATAACTGAGCCCATGCGAACAGACCGGGCCTGTCGCATCTAAGCAACATGTGATACAGCAACTCGACCGATTGGAACATATATGGTTTTATGCGCATTTGCGAAATGCTTTCTTGTTTTTTCCACTTGTGATTTAATCGCTAACTGCATTCAATGACCCTTAACTAGTCAAGGTCATTCGAGCGTGAAACATCAACAAAACAATTGAGACGGGGCAGACTGTTGGCACCCGAGTTTCTGTTCTCCACGTAACGAGATTTTGCCATAACAAATATTCAACAGAAACCAAGTTTGACAGCGATTTCACACTTTCACTGTACGAATCCATGAGATCAGCTGGGATTTTAACTTTTCAGGGGGACTGAATGATGAAAGTGTAGGAAATGCACACAAAAATACACCAACCTTTGTATGGTTTCGCCTTGTTCCGATACAAGGTTAGCCAGTTGACGAAATATCGAGCCCAACTGAAACACGAAAGTTTGATCAGGGTAGAGTAGAATAACACAGCAAGGTGAAACGCCAAGAGGGCAGTGTGTGACGCGTGTGGCCCAAATGCTGATGTTGGAGAACAGAAACCGCGAACAAAAAGGCAGGGACACCCAGAAAAGGCCAAAAAGGCCGCCCAACACACCCACACCAACAAAAACCACCAAAAAACAAACAAACAAACCCCCCCCCCCCCCCCCCCTCAACTCAACTATTTACGTGCGTGTCAAAACGTCTGCAACAGTACGTCCAACCATTGTATCCTCCACAACAGATCACCAAAAAAAACAAGCCACGTTTGACCAACTTCAACAATATGCGACTCTATATTCTCCATCGCATCCGCACGTGCATTTAAATACGATTGACTTTCGTCGTTCAACAGCATTTGTTGTTGTTGTCGTGTTCTGAAAAGTCAGTAGTCTGTGCTTATCATCTCAGCTCAAAATTGTTTGTCACAGTAGTTTGAGCAATCTGCATTTGAATTGAAGTTGTAATTTTTGATTTCTCGTGATATAACGCGGTAGTTGTGTGTGGTGGGCTTACATCAAATGATAACCTCAATAACTATGGCTTACATCAAATGATAACCCCAATATAACTATGAAAGTCGTATTCGTGTGAAGCATCAGCACTCAATCGTCAACTCAAGTTGATACCGATCACAAGACAACTTGGTCATGTGCCGCTTTTAGCGATTACCATCTATACGATAATTACAATAACGAAGATTGTCACCAAGACTGCCGACTAGGGCAAGAGAGATATCGGGTGTCGGTGGCTTCCAGATGTCGGGTGTCCGTTTTTTGGGACCCGACAGCCGACACCCGACACTTACGGTTCAAAACATCAGTTTTGCTGAGAGAAGAGTTTCGAGAGAAAATGTTTTTTTGAACCAAATGTTTCCGAAGACGCAAAAAGTGACATTTTGGTGTTTGTTTCGCGTGAAAAAAACTTGAATTCAGTCACTTGAGCCAAAAATTGCACTAGTGATGCAAATGAGCAAAAATTTGCCTGTTTATGGTCCAAAAGCTAGATGTCGGGCCGGGTGTCGGTTTTTTTTAAAAAAAAACCAGATGTCGGGTGTCGGCTTTTTTTCCCAGATGTCGGGCACTTCCAGATGTCGGGTGTCGGGTACCCCCCCCCCCCCCGAACCTCTAACCCTACTGCCGACAGTCCAAGTCAACTCAGCAGACTGAACTGAATTCAAAAAAACATAGGGCTCGCCCAGATAGCAGATAGACCCGAACATACGAAACTTTTTAGATCGTATTTGTATTAGCATGTAGCGCCCAGAATCAGTGCACATTGTTCTGGAGAGAAAATGATTCGTATTTTCGATTTCGGAATATTGCGTTGAAAATTGAAACACCCGAAACCCAAACATGCGAAACATTTTGTTTTCCAGAACCGTCTGCACTGATGCTGGACGGTTCATGCTGTATAAATACGACCCAAAATGTTTCGCATGTTCGAGTTTCGGGTCTATCTGTACGAGCCCATGCACGAATTGTCATGGCAGTAAGGACACAGCGAGTGTGCATCGTGCGTCGCCAGCACACAAAGTACCGATCAACTCACCTTTCCACAGCATCCATATCCAAGGCCACAGTGCCGTTGGCAGCTGCACTTGATGACGCCTCTTCGTCAAGTAGAAGCACACTGCCGACTGAAACAATCGGCAAATTCTTTATCGTTTTGAAAAGGAACCGGACTGCTGATATATCTGACATCATGGAGGTAAAGTACCAATAATTTTTCTTAAACTTCAGCGATTGCACCGTCACACGATGCAGGAATTACATATAATAATGTAACAGCAGTAAGTTTTGCACGTCTCGGGAACTGGAACATCGGTTGAATCGGGAGGTTGAACCAAGATAAAAACAAACCCAAATGTAGAACACATTAACAAAGTCCACCAACGATTTCCGCTCGAAGCTGACGGAGGCATACTGCTCGGAATCAATGCCTGCGCTTGACCAAATTTGTCTCGTCGAGTTTTCTGCTTCTTTAGCGTCTGTAAGCAAAATAAAAGTGTTTTGCCCATGCGGGTCTTAGTTCAACAGAATGATGCAACCGCATATCGGAAATTAATTCAGATTGTGAAATACAATACAAGTTCACCTCTGTTCTGGCTTCGAGCAAATGCTTGAATTCGTTGGAAACGGTAGCCAATCGAGATTGAAGGCCGACAACAACGGATCTGGCAAAATTTAATTTTATGAACAGTTTGTGCGGAAAACATTGACATTGCACATAAAAAAAGTAACAATATTCGCACCTAGAATGATTGGTGTTTTGCTTGTGATTCACCAACGTAACGGCTTGGTTGCGTCGCGCGCTTGCGTCGTGCAACATGTCGATCTGCTTGTTCAGACCAGTGATATCCTGCAAAGATGTGATAAAAAAGGCAGTAAAATAAGAGCACTGTTTTTTTCGATTGCAAATGAAATATTCACGCCAAATTTTTTGTGGCGCTGCGGTGGTGGCCAAATGAATTGGAAGCAACAAAATCAGCCAATACTAATTTGTGGTCCACGTGCAACATCAACATTCACCCGGACCAAAAAAACACCGGGAATAAAACCGAGAGCGTCACAACCAGACTAACATACAAACGGCAGCACCTGTTTAATGATCGTTGTCAACTCTTCCAATTCGCCAGCTTTGTCATCAAAAATCGACCGTCGTTTCGCCAATTCGGCCATTTTCTCCAGTTTCGCGCACGTGTGACTCAGGTCACGACCGATTCGTCTGCAATTATGATACTGAATTTGATCGGTGCTCGAAACAAAGGTAATTTGAAATAAATAACGCTCGATAAACTTTAAGACTGCACAAGAGAAACAACAGTGAAAGTCGGTTTCGTCTCAAGCTCTGATTTAGACGACTAAATTACCGAGCTTTAATGGCGAAACGAAAGAAAAGTAAATGCACTGAAACCCCCTAACTTTGCCATCTGGTTGAACTGAATCGATTCGGCCACCAATTTCTTCGGCTGTTTTCCGGGTGCACCGTTCATCATTTGTTGCTTCATCTGCAGTGTTGACAAACAAAAAGTAGGAAAAAAAACAAAATCAATAAAAACATCAAAATAGTACCTGAAACGACTTTGCGGTCGTGCGAAACTCAGCGGTTCGTTCTCTGGACGGCATCTCGGACTGACTCAATTCAACGTGTGCTGTTGAGGTGAGAAGGAATGATGCGCTGCTGCTTTGCTGTGTCGATTGGTCTGTGAAGAAGTTATTGAATGAGCAGGTTTGGTTGACTGTAATTCGGTTCAATAAAATACTGTTCTTTTTTTCTTAAAAATAGCACATGTAGATCGCAACACGTAAATCACCTTGACTCTGCGTTTGTTCCGACCAATCGCCGGCAAGTGGCGCTAGTTCGCGATAAGCAATGGACGTTAATTTGTTGAGCGAAAAATTGGCCCACGACGACGAATGGGGAAGACCGAATGCGGACTGCTGAAAATTGACGCCAATTCATTTGTGCAGGATGGTGTACAAAGCGTCATGATCCGCTGCTGGATGTATGAATGAGGGGAGGGCTCAGCTGATATTCCATGCCAACATAGGGCTGCACCCAAAACTCTCTGTTTGCAGTTGAAAACCAGGGTTATCTGCAAGTTTCACTTAAAAATCACACCTTGCAAACTCCAAACTCTGGCTGTGACATGTACCCGGTACTACTTGCGTATTTTTCCGCAAAATATATTTTTGAAAAAAAAAACCTTTTTTTTTCCAAATTTTTTCCAACAGGGACCCCTCCAAAAACGCCTATTTTGAAGAAAATTTGTCGGGAAATGGCCTGAAACAGGTTAAAACTGCACTTGGAGATTAAAAAGTGCTCATTTATAACTGTTTAGCATCGATTTGACTTATTGGGTTTTGACAACATCCTTTCGCAACCTTGGAAAATTTCTCGGAAATTCCTTTTGGGATCCACAAAATTTCCGGACAAATAAAAACGTATTTTCCGGGACTCGGAAAAAAACGGTTTTTTTCCGGTTTTTTTTTCCGAAAAAAAACCGGTTTTTTCCGGCCCGCCAGGAAAACGCTACACATCTCGAAAAAACCCCCCCCCCCCGGGGAATTTTCTATCACCACAGTTTCCGCTTAGCATGACAGCAGCAGAAAAAGAAGTAATGAACAAATAAAACGCAATCGTGTGTCATTCTAGTCGTTCGAAAAATCAAAAATACGTAATCGCAAAAATTTGGAATATCGGTTATTGCAGTGTCTACCCTGTAGAAACCCCGGATTGGCTTGAATGCGAAGGATTGGACAAACCGATACCAAGCTCGGATCGGATCAGCCCTGCCTAACTTTTTTTAAATTAATTTATTGTGAATGCCAGAAATGAAATGGTGCCATGCCGTTTATTTTGATCATGGTGTGAAAGTGGCTCAAGATCATTATTTTTCACCAAGTATAGCGCCAGCCATACTTGAGCGCCAAACAACAAACACCCGGTCACCTGGTCGTGCGCCCCGGCTGCGTGCAGTTGAGTTGCGGGCGAGTTCTCCTTCTCAGCGCGTCGTTGTGCCAAGAATTCAGTCGGCGAGACACGAGCCTTGTTGGTTGTATTGTTGTTTGGTGGCTTCCTTGCCAAATCAGGCACTAACTGCGGTTGGGTTTGTCCTCCGAACAACGACACAGCAGAATGCGGATCGGTGGATTCGGTGGGCGCGGGACGTTGTAGATGTCGTCGACGACTGACTGAGCCCGACGACCCGTCCACTGGATTCAGCACGGATGGGGGCGCGTTTGGAGCACCTGTCGTGATCGTGATCGCATTTGGTGACCAACTAGCTGGTCAAATAAACTGGCACCGGCGCTTCGAAGTGCCAGTACCGAATTTTCAACTTTCAATTTTCGTTTTATCGATTTACAGCTCTGACTCACTCCGACTCGTATATAAGGCATGCTCTATTCTAATACAACGGCATGCTCTGGTTCTGGCTGAAAGGGCCGATGAATTTCAGATTGGACTAAGGGGAATGTACTAGTAGGAAAAAAAGACAGGTTGTGGTGCATATGCTGCACTTCTGTTCTGAGTCGTGATCTGGTTAGATTTAAAACAGCTAATTGCTGACTTTCACCGTAGAATAATGGTTGATTAGTAAAAATTTGGAAAGCCCTGGTTAGTGTCTTTCACTTTTAGAGCAGTGGCGTCGTTGGGAAATCAAAAAGTCAGAATACCGGATACCCAAAATCCAAAATTTTCGGACACCGGTACTCTTGAAATAAAAAATCTCGGATACGAGGGGGGTTGCACCCCAAAATAAAAAATCTCGGATACCCAGGGGTGTTCAAAAAGGTCAATTTTTAGAGGAAAATTGAGCAAAATTGGTGTTGGAAGCCCAAAAAAATGGTTATTTTTCGGGGTTATGCTTGCGCCACCAAATGATGACAAAATGACCGCCAATTAGATTCGAAAGAAGTACAAGGGTTACGATCGAATATACGGGCATGTTGCAACTCACTTGACAATTTACAAGGTCCCTTTAACTAGAGATGACCACCCAGCAAGTACGGAAACCCTTTTGTGAGGCCAGTTCTCGGCCGTTGTCACAACATGTGGACATGCTTTTAGCACGGCGTTCGAAAGCGTTTGCCATGTAGTTTTTTGTTTTAAAATTTGGTCAAGTGCTTTGACGAATGAGTTGAGCAACGTTTTGTGAAGACCGCTTGTTCACTTGATATTTTTGCGCGCGTTTGAAAGCAGGCTAACTTGGCGCCCATGTGCTTCAAGAGCCCGTAACTTATTTACCAAAGCACGTGAACCAACCGACTTTTAACACAAAAACTAGATCGCGTAAGCCATCGAATGCTAAACACAAACTCGCCAGCCCAAGAATACAGCCATATGAATGGGGTCAAGAGCGGTAAAAAAATATCCCCCAACATGAGGCTTGATGGTTGTACCGCATTGTCGGAAATAGAACCCCCTCCCCATTAATTGACCCCCTCCCATCGATTGAACCCTACCCAAATGGCTCGAAACAGTGTAGTTTCTGGTCCGGCGGGGAAATTAGTGTACCTCCCTACTTTTTTGGAGGGGAAATTGTGTAATTCCCGGGGGAAGGGAAGACCCAAAATCAGGGCAAGTCATTTTTTAGGTTGAAAAATTTGACCTAGTTTTGCCATTTTTTGGAAAAAATTCTTCATAAAAAGGGTAGTTCGGCGACTTTTGAAGAGAACATTGACCTTAAAATATTACATTTTAGGCCTAAAATGCCCATTTTAGGCCTAAAATAGCTATTTGAGGCAGATATTGGGGAAATTAGTGTACCCTGGGGGAGGGGGGTTTAGTGTACTTGTGTACAGTGTTGGAGGTACTCTGGAGGGGGGATACCTACTGTACCGCGCTCGAAGAGGGGGGATACCTATTGTACCAGAGCCGATGGCCTGGGGGGGTTATATACTTAGGGGGGGGTGGGGGGGGTTAGGTTTTGGGGTGAAAATTTTGTATGTGTTTATTATGTGTGGAATCGTGTGAAAACGTTGTAGCGCGCGAATTTCGGGTAATTTCAGGTAAAAACCACTGATTTTGCACTAATTTTGGCCATTTTGGTCAAAAATTGGCACTTTGGGCAAAATCGGGGGGATACCTACTGTACCGGGGTGAAAATCGGGGGGGGGGGATACCTACTGTACCATGCCAAACATCGGGGGGGGGGGATACCTACTGTACCAGGCGAGGGGCCGGGGGATACATTTTTTTTTCTACTCCCCCCCCCCACCTCCAACACTCTAGTGTACCTGGCGGGGTTCGTGCACCTCGGGCCCCCCTCCCCCCCCCCACTCCTCTCTCCCCCCATTATTGACCAACCCCCCACAGCTGCAGCTTGCATACACAACAGAAGACAGCTTTTACAGCATTATTGCCGCTGTTTAAGTTAGAATATACCGACCACACGCCATTTTATGGGCATTACTTACAATGATTTTTTTCGTCGGGGGCCAAATGAAAAATATAACCCCTCAATAATTGACCACTGGCAACACCCTGGCAAAGTACTACACTGCATGCGATTATGAGAATAACCCAACCCCCGATCAACAGCATTTTAAAGGGTATTTCTGGGATTTATATGAGGTTAGTGACCGACCTATAGGATCCGCAATTGGGGTATGAAAATGGGTCAAATTATACTCAAAAATGACTTTTCTCCACATTTG
>JASAMV010007138.1:0-22391 GCA_030248065.1 Rhynchonema sp. JSB1_4
ATATTGCAAATTTATACGCATGGATATATATATTGCACAATATAGTCGGCCAACGCCCCGGGCATTTGCACAGAAATGAAATAAACAGCATTATAAATAAGGAAAATAAATATGAGCGGGCGATTATTTGCTTGAAAAAAAACTGCATAATCTTTCCGCCCTTGCACTCGTGGCTGTCTGGAAAAACCCCAACCCAGTCAGACCAAAGATAAATAAATATACTGATAAACTCAGCTGTTTTCTCAACCACAATGGTGTTCTGGCCAACTTTGCCAGAATTTTCGGGTAATCTTTATATTTGTGCCAGCAAAAGCCAAATTTTCAGAAGATGGCACGCGATGCGGGCCCCTATTTTTTTAAAGAAGGTACTGTGCGTTTGCGAAGACCAGACTCAGATATAGGTACAGTGTACCCTCTTTATAGTCGGACAATTTGGTCCTCAGACCTGCTTCAATTTTCAAAATTATATACCGCTCAACACGACGCATCGTATATTTTTTCGCATTGTTTCTGAAATTGCAGGGTTCCCCAATCACATCACTTTGAAGGAGGCAGAGTGTACACGGTATCAGTATATGCACTATTTTTCAATCGCTCAAGTTGTTTTTTGGTATTTATACGACCGGAGTGATATCATTTTGATATAACCTCTCTGACCCAGTTCAATCCAATCTTTATTGGGTACGAAGGTGATCAGTTTTACTATTTTTTGTTGTTAAAAATGATGAACTGTTGAAGGTCTTAGAGACGTCCGTAGAGTTTTTCAGTTCATGACTGCACAACGGGGGTCTTTCGTCTTCCGGTGGCACCAGGCCGCTCTCTGACACCAGCGAAATTTCGCTGCGGAATTTCGCTGGTGTCAGAGGGCGGCCTCAGGATTAGTCTTTGAACATTAGGATTGCACAATTCTCACATATGTAGAGTCCAAACCCATCCGTACGAAAATCTGCAAATGAGCGTCCCACCCCTTGAGAGATTCATTTTTCGTCGGATTTTGCTTTCCCTTCACTCTTGCTTTACGTGTGGTCCGGTGCACGTTGAATCCGGACTCTAAAAGTCTACACTGTTTATAGTGACCCACATTATGGTGATCCCTCCATACAGTGGAGAGTTTTCAGCGGTGTGTTGGTCTGCTACAGTCCAGTAAACCTCGTAACAAACACTCTGCAGGAAATGACCGCTCCCGATCATGTTACAAAACGAGGGCGGACTATAAATGTGGAGTTACTGTTTTCCAAGAAAGGAAACACTCGATCGCAAAGAATAATCTTGGTTTCCCAGAAAGCAAAAAAACAACGCCCATATTTTGTGGCGTAGACCGCGTTTCTGTGAAAACTATGCTTGACTGTGGTGCTATGAGAAGCTGATAAGAAACGGCGGTGTTTTCAATTGATTTTTTGATGATAGGAGCACATGCGCTGTATGAGATGTTGTGGTATAGTGAGTTTCTAATTTCGCTGCCTCATGCATTTTTACAGACGCAGGAAAACTCTCGTTCGAAGTCGAAGCAGACAACAAGCTCAACACACACTCAACAAGCCACGCACCAGGCGCGTGTGCGTTTCGAATGTTTCAGTCACACAAGCTGTGTGTGTCTGCGTTGCTTGTTAACTGTGTTGAGATTGTTCCCTGCCTCGATTTCGAACGGGAGTTTCCCTGAGTCTGTAAGAATGCATGAGGCAACGAAATTTGAAATTTACTATATTACCTACACTTACGCCACGTCTACTTGGAAACGTTCAAACAAAGTTCCAACATTGCAATCTACGTATAAGGTGCTTAACAACGATAATACGGTGGCAATCGATTTCAGCAGCGTGGAAACATTACTCCTAGGCTTAGATATTGGTCGCACAATGACTTTATAAGAATTGGTCACGTTTTTTCCTGAATCGTAAAGCAGGAAAGTGACGGTGCAGTGACGTTGCGTTGCGCGATCGCACACAAAACATGCAACAAATGGAATGTTTCACTCCCGCAGCAACTCTGCTAGATTATTTTCAGCTGAAAATGTTTTGTGAGAATCACAAATAACGCAGTGGTTAAGAGTAACTGGACGTGAAAATCAGGATTGATTTGATGAATTCTTGTATGGTCATTGTACTGTACTATTACTACCAATGTACTGTACTATTGGCCGCACAACGGCCACAAGTATATAAACTCGTCAAAACAATCCTGATTTTCACGTTCAGTCACTCTTAATCACTGTGCTATTTGTGATTCTCACGAAAAAGTTTCAGCTGAAAATAATCCATAACACTCACGTTGCTGCTGGTCTGGAACGGCGGACGGTAATTGAGCAAAGCACGTTTGGGCAAGACCACTTTTTGCGCAAGTGAAAAAGAGCAGAGGCCAAAAGAGCAGAATCTAAAAATGAATAGGCCTAGGCCTAAGCCCAAACACAAAACTAAGCCTAAGTGTAGGCCTAAGCCTGATACCTAAATCAGTTCAAGCCTAAGCCATTGGAACAAAATATGTGCTCTGCTCTTTTGGCTCTGCCCTTTTTTGCTTGCTCAAAAGTGGTCTTGCCCAAATGTGCTTTGCTCAATTGCCCGGCCACCTCTCGAACATTTGTGGACCGCATGCTTGTGTGTGATTGCGCAACGCAACGTCACTGTCCCGTCACGTTCCCGCTTTACGATTCAGGGAAAAAATTGAGCAATTCTGATAAAGTCACCGTGCGACCAATACCTACAGATTGCATATGTTTTGGGACTGGGATGGGAGCCTAAACCTCAGTGTCAACCGCAAACGATATGAACTCTCTCTGTGTTGAACAGACGTGATAAACATCCTGGCCAATAAATTTTTGTTCCAGTGTAGCTATCACACATTTCATATCCTACACAAATGACTTTCTTTGAAAGACAAGCACAGACAAGCATAATAAACACAGTAACCCATCAACAGCAGTAGAGCTGTAGAGCATCACCACTTCTGTTTCATCACGTGCCTTTTTATCTGCAGAAACATGGACTTGGTTTCAGTTCCGATGCAAAACATAACGTCATATGAGAGCTGGAAAGCGCAAACTTTCTCGCGGCGTTCTAGGGTAAACCATCCCCTGTTACTGTGTGTACGCTCTTGTATTCTACAAACGCGCACTGCTACAATTTGTGCGCGCCTGAGATCTACGCAAGTAGACCCCAGTTCGAAATGGTTAATCATCAGTTATCATGATCATTTTTGAGTGTTGTATGCGCGCAAGAGATCCGTTGTGGGGGACATAAAGACTCACAACATATTATGCATACTGTACATATATCTACAATAAACGAAAGTGATCCCCACACATTAAAAATGAAAAGAGGACTTCCCCATAGCGGGGTCCAAAACGGCAAACTTTCGGACGTATCCCGTGTCTCTGAATGTGTGTGTCGTGAGTGTGCACAGTCCGCCGACCACACCCAAAATGCACTGATGATAACACAACGTACATAATACAGTTTTGTGTTGAAACGCGCGCGCTGCGCGAAATATTGGTTGTTGCCCTCGATTTTCGTCTGTTTCGACAAGCGTCTTTTGCAGACTTGTTGTTGGCTGGCAATACAAATTTCTCGAAAATAATTTCTCTGTTGCTGCAGTGTTTTTTTGTCTGTGCAATCAACAGCTGGTACACGTTGTTTGGTTGAATGATATATTTATGGCCCGTGTTCGGCTTTTTTGTGCTTTCATATATCTGAACAGCTTTTTCACTTGAATAACCTTACTTTTGATCCCGTTCACCTGTTGCCCGGTTTGGATTAATTTTTTGAAATGTGTATGCATTATAAACAATATCAACGCCCAAAAATTATTCAAGCTCTTCATTTCCATACATTTTCAGTTGAAAAGTCAGCAAAGCACCAAAATTCAAATTCCAAATTTACAAAAAAAAAACAATGACCGCCGTCCAAGCCGCAATCCTACAACCGGCCGTGTCGGCAGAAACGCTACTGAAATCGGGCACTCGCTGGGACCCGGCCCACTACAACGTGGCCGTGATTGAGCATGTCGCCAAACGAGCGATCGAATTGCCCAAACACAAGCTTCCGCGCCAAACTACTGCCAGTGATCAAGGCCTATTGGAGCTATCGGAGACCGCACTTCACTTGGTCAGACAGTTGCTGCCGCATGTGAGGGGTCAAAGTTGGCGGCGCGCTATTCGAACGCCCGACACGCTGTGCTATGTGATTCCAACGAGCCAGAATCTGACGATTGACTGTAAAATCGACGAGAATCACCAGATTCGGACCATAAGTCTCGACAAACTGCTGGTCTTGGCCGAGCAACAGCAACAACAACAGTCCACCAATCAACCCAATGTTTCATCACATCATGTGCGTCTACAGCACGAATCTCGAACCGCGCTGCTGAAACTGGCTGCCTGGCTGAAAAGTTCGGTGTCGGACCCAAATCGCGGCGCCAGGTTAGAACCGGAATCAAGCTTGAAGATGGTTTGAAATTTCAGAGAAGTCTGGTTACATACACTTAAAAAAGCGGTATACTTTTTTCTTTCCGGTGTGCTTTTCAGTTCTCTTTTTTACTTGGGAACTAGAATAAACGGGAGAGCTCGGTGATACCGTTCAGGCACGGCAGTTTCCGGCCAGGCCGACTCAGGCTAAGCTTTCTGCAGCAGCCGGGCCCGGGCGTAAAACGCGTCGCACAACAACCACACACAAGACGCCCCAGGTCTTCGTCAGTGTCGTTTCCCACATGACACTCATGTTGCAGAAAATCACGATCTGTTCCAGAAATCTAACGTTCCCGCACTGTTCACCAACAACAACAACAACTTTTATGTTCCAGATTCATCAAGCACATGTTCTATCGGTCCAGTTCCTACACGCGTCGACGCGCGTGCGCGCACAATCCGGCCGACGCCACTGAATGGCAGAGTTGTCCATTCATGTACGTGGGTGATGTTTCAGATTCTAGGGCGGAAATGTCATCCTAAGATGGTGCACTAGGTCATCATCAGTTAGACTACAATGACGTCCACCTCTTCGAATCGCAGAATCATTGCAAATTTGAGTTAGCAATGCCAAAAACACATGTGATTGTTGAATGAAACCCCTAGTTTTTCGATATCCTGCTTCGTCGTCCTGTTGTAGATACATAGTCGGTGAACCAGGTCATCATCAGTGTTCGTTAACGTACCGAGTAAGCACTGTATATGTATGTAGGTAGTCGTTAGCCGCAAACGTTGCACAGATCAAAACGAACAAAGTTTGAAATTTTATTGATTTTGAAACATCACAATTATGTATTTGCAGCACGCGTCCGTCGGAGCCGTCGAGTCCGCGCAGCTACTCACATCGATCGTCGTTGACATCGAGCGATTCCCTGTCTCAGTCCGGCACACATTCCCCCTTGATGCATCAGGAACCGTGTGATCTGGACGAGGATGTGAGGCGGGCTAATCAGGTATGTACTACATGGGAAACATAAAACATTTGTGATTTAATTTAAAAAGTAAACTGAACCATATCTTTGATGTTGCCGGGATGGCAGTGCCGTAATGCAATCATGTTGTTGTGTGTCTTTGAGAGACGAACAGCACCAAATCACAATACACAGAATATATTGCCGAATTTTCGACACTCAATAGTGTCCTAGTCAGGGCTAAAATCAACAAAAAGAGGGAGATAGGAACCGGCTGTCACAAGAATATCATTTCAGAAAACGCAAACAAGGAGCAAAACAGTCAGATAAACAAGTGGCATTTTGATACAGATATTGGCTATTGTTGGGTTTCAGTGCTCTGTTGATGTATGGATTGCGAGCGAGAATAAAGGCCGACTCCATAACACGCAATTGTTTTTCTGTGTTACAGTGGTCCAGCATACATCAACAGAGCACTGAAACCCAACAATAGCCAATATCTGTATCAAAATGCCACTTGTTTATCTGACTGTTTTGCTCCTTGTTTGCGTTTTCTGAAATGATATTCTTGTGACAACCGGTTCCTATCTCCCTCTTTTTGTTGATTTTAGCCCTGACGAGGACACTATTGAGTGTCGAAAATTCGGCAATATATTCTGTGTATTGTGATTTGGTGCTGTTCGTCTCTCAAAGACACACAACAACATAAACTGAACCAGTTTTCAGGCGCGCGCTCGCATGATGGCACTAGAAAAGTGCGATATTTTTGTGATGAACCCAATGTTCGGATCAGGCCTGCCTTACGAGACACCTGTGGAATATTGGTCCAGGTTTGTTGGAACCATCTTCAAAGCGTTTTGTTTCTACGTTTACGAAACTGTAAGCCTGTGCCAGTGGCGCTTCTATCTTATCACATGCCCATCAGTGAACGATGATGATCATGAAGGTCCTCAGACCTCGACCATAACCTTATCTTATGGCTGTGCGACGGTTCAGTCCCGGGGCACAAGTTCCTGCCCGGCCATTCAGGCCCTGCTGGAGCCTAAGCCTAAGCCTACAATAGGGTCAAATATGCGGGGCCTGAATCGGTTGGGCCTGAAAAGGTCGGATCAAAACTTCCGGGCCTGAAAAATCGCGCAATACTTATGCATCTTTTCAGAACGCGAGTGTACGCGTTCGACTCGATATCGAACGGTAGTGATGAGAGTCAGAGCTCATCATCCGACAACCGCTGGGCCGAGCGATACCCATTGCATCATGCGGCCTACATTGATGACATCACACCCGCGAAGATAAAGAGATGCGTAGACTTGGGCGTGGATGTTGATGCCCCTGACACGGTTAGGGGGGGTTGGGCTTTGGGGTTGCTTGGGAATGATTGGCTCTGATTGTTTATTCGCATTAATATTAGGAGGAACCCAGGATTTGAGGGCAGTGTTGATTCTTTTGAAACGTGGGTTGTTCACACAGCACTGCTGTCAATCTTATTAAGGGCTCGGCCAGGTAGATGCGGACTGCGGACTGCGGACATTGAAAAAAAACTATGTCCAATGTCCGCAGTCCGCAGTCCGCATCTACCTGGCCGCACTTGCGGACTGCGGACTGCGGACATTGAAAAAAAAACTATGTCCAATGTCCGCAGTCCGCATCTACCTGGCCGCACTTGCGGACTGCGGTTTGCGGACAATCGAAACATTTATTGATTGTGTTTGCTAGTGCGATACACAACTACAGGTTTGTGAATACAGTATAGTGTAACGTGGAATCCTGCCCTGCTGCCTGCCATTCAATACCATGAAACATTCTAACGTGTGTGTCCTTATTCTGTGTTTGCTGTGTGTGATACGTGGCAGTCGTCAGTTGCGCGTGTGTTGGCAATTGCTTATTGTGAGTTGGCAGATATTACATGGATGTTTCAGGCAACAACAGAAGACAACACAGTATTATGCACGGTGTTGAAGTTTGCATATTTACAACCCTGTAGTTATATGCTTACTAGCAAACACAATCAATGAAATGTTTCGATTGTCCGCAGTCCGCAGTCCGCAAGTGCGGCCAGGTAGATGCGGACTGCGGACTGCGGACATTGGACATAGTTGTTTTTCAATGTCCGCAGTCCGCAGTCCGCAAGTGCGGCAAGGTTGATGCGTACTGCGGACTGCGGACATTGGACATAGTTTTTTTTTAATGTCCGCTGTCCGCAGTCCGCATCTACCTGGCCGCGCCCTAACAGTTGCACAAACCCACAAACTATGTATACTATTATGTAGGTATAATGTGCAACGCAGGCCCAGGTGACCCGCAGGTATAAACAAGACTTCCCTTGTTTCATCCAGGGTTGGGCAAAAAACGTTTTTTTTTTCAAAAAATCGTTTTTAAAAAAAAAAGTTTTTTTAAACAAAAAACTTTTTTTAAAACGCCCAGATGACCAAAATATGTCCCCAAAAAATTGGAAAACGCTCATGTTGGGAAGAAAACGTGGTTAAATGAAGTAATTCTATGTGTTCTGAGGCAAAATAAACGGGTTTCAACCCTTTTCTAGCGAGTTGCTAAGATCCCATATCAGACCCGCATCGTGGGACCAACTTTGGCCGGGGTCATCACTGAAAGTCAAACTCCGTATATCGACGTATCTCGACAAAGTAAAAATTGGTCGAAAATTTTTTGAAAAAAATGGGACAAAAAATTGATTTTCCTTGATAATCAGGGCACTTTCCCTGAAAAATCAGGGAAAATCAAGGAAATTCAGGATTTTAAAAAAACGAAAAACGACCCAGGCGTTTTTTTTAAAAAAACGTCGTTTTTTTAAGAAAAAACGCCGTCGTTTTTTTTGCCCAACCCTGGTTTCATCATGCCCCTGCATAACATAACGAACCGAGCTTTCTACAAGACCTCCACAAGCAACAGAACCCGAAGCATTCGATGTGCCAAGTTTCGAAACGCACCAGTAGCAGCAAATTTCAAATTATCCAGGATACCTGGTCGCCGCTACACTACGCCGCGTGGTACAATCAGGTGCAATCGGCCGCCACGCTTATATCGTACGCCAACGCGAACGTGAACGTGCAGACAGCGAGGGGCGGCGCCACGCCTCTCCATCTTGCTGCTCAGAACGCCAGCGTGGAGGTGTTGGAGTTGCTGCTCTCAGCACCGACTTTGAAGGTAAATATAGTAAATTTCTAATTTCGCTGCCTAATGCATCATGCTGTTTCGAATGTTTCAGTCACACAAGCTGCATGTGTGTCAGCTGCGTGGCTTGTTAACTGTGTGTTGAGCTTGTTGCCTGCCTCGACTTCGAGCGGGAGTTTTCCTGCGTCTGTAAAAATGCATGAGGCAACGAAATTAGAAACTTACCATACACCGCGCCGGCGCGCGTGTGTGTATGTGATGTTTCATTGGGATTATGTATAGTGTTGACGTTGGGATGACTGTATGGACGACTGATGATGACCTGGTGCACCGCCTCGTGCATCGTGGGGAAACAGGTCATCGAAGAGCGTGAAAGTGTCGATGTTCGGGGTTCTGTCTAGGTAGTTGTGCTGGAAGGCTTTTGACAATCTGCCGAAAACAGAAACACCCGTATTTAGGATGCACTATGACAACCATGGACACTATGTATGTATGTATATCTGCTTCAATTACCAGATCACAAACCGAAACCTTTTGGCATTGGGCCAAGCAGAACGCCGTATTATCATGCATCATGGCGACCATATGTTGTTTTTTTAAACAACTTCCAATATTTTCTCAAATTTGAGAAAAAAATAAAACTTTAGAAAAAATATTAAGGTCGAACAACGGGACGCGCACGGCAAGACCGCCTACGATTATTGTGTGACTGTGCCGAAACAGGAATACATCGCCGCCGCAGCGCTGTTGCGAGCGACACAAGAGTCGAAATTGCCCAAAATTCAAATTGATCTCATGGATGGGTCGAACCTGATGATTGGGTTATTGTCGGGTACCAAGACCACCGTGGGACAATTGTTGACCCAGATTGAGAAGGCGCTGAATTTGGGCCCCGACTGCATGCAGCTGTTTGCGCTCTGGCTCTGCTCACCCACTTTAGGTATGTTTATTTCTCTTTCATTGCATTAAGATTTAAGATGATCATCTTATCATTAAGATTTTCTCTTTCATTGCATTGGCGCAGCAGCTTTGGATGCGCATCGATAGGCAGACAACACAACCATAAAGAAACCGAATCAAGATACTGGCTCAGTTGTGCCTGAGTGTAGTTCAGTTAATTTATGCAAAAAACTTTCTTTGCGCAGAACTACAACTGAAACCGGAAATGAAGGCGATGCAACAAATAGCGAAATGGGCGAAAAATGTCGAAAAATTCTCCGAAGTGCTTCAGCAAGGCGCGGCTGCTGCGGACGGGGAACCGAAATTTGTTTTCAGGTATACAATTTTTTCGGAAATATTTCTTCAGTTTATCCTAATTTCTGATCGGCACGTGGAATTTTCATTGTATATACTTTTTTATTGTAAAATTTTAAACATATATAATTTCAGACGTGCCCCTGTTGGTATTGCTGCTGAGTGGGATTTCCAAAAAATATTGCTTTTTTATTTCCAAGATTTAAAAAATCTAACTTTTATTTCCAGACGTGCCTCACGCGCCCCTGTCGGTATCGAGAAGCACACGCCCCTGCCCGACACCGCCCTGTCCCTGTTGTACCACGAGGCTGTCGAAAACTTTCTTCGAGGACTGTACCCGTGCCCGGAGAAGGATTCGATCACGTTATCGGCGATTATATTGCAGTTGGCCTGCGGACGATATAATGAGGCACATCGGTTGGTGTGAGACCGTAAAATGCGCAGAGACTACGTGAAATTGAATTTTTGACCGTAAAAGTAAGGAATGTAGAATGCTGAAAGTATATGGAATGTGGAATGCACTTTGTTGGCAGCCGAGTCGAGATTTGGTCGGAGTCGGGGGGGGGGGGCGGGTTGGGGGAGGGGAGAGGGCGGTTTGGCATCGAAAATGGTTTGTTCAGTATGTACGCATGTATGGTGTTATACAGCCGCATGCTTGACCAGCTGACTGAGGTTTCACACATGGGTGTAGCTTGATATAAAATAGTTTTGTGCAACTATGTACCGAAGTTTTCCGGTTACAGCCCCTGGGCTCTATTCGCTAGCTAGGTGGGAAATCGGATATTGAAAATTATTTTTATTCCCAAGAGCCCGACGGGGCTTTATTCGAACTATCTTCCGAATAGAGCCCCATGTAAATTTTTTGTACTTTTCGAATCTGGTTCATAACTGATTGCAACACGTTTTTGTGACTTATAGACGCTTTGTATAGACTGTATTTTGCTTCTACGTGCATGAAAGGCCAAGATCTTGCTCAAAAAGCACGAAATATTATGTAAAATAGCTCGTTTTGCCTCTTTTATCAGTATATCTAGATCAGAAAATGGGTACCAAAACGAAAAAATTTCGAGTAGAGCCCCATCGGGCTCCATTTGGAAAATGTTCCACCGGGGAACCATTCGGGGGGGGGGGCTGTAACCGGAAAACTCCGGTATGTAAAAGCAAAGCCCACCTCCTAACACCGACACTCGGATTCAAGCAAAGCCCGTTCTTTTGGACCGTAAACTCGCATCATTCCAGACCGTAAAATTCTTTTCCAGTCACATCCTGATGAGCGACCAAGCGCGGCATCGCTTCATTGCCAAACATCGCGTTCAATCCTGTTCGCAAAAGGCCTACAGTCAAATGGTGGCCCGTGTGATGGCCGAACACAAAATACTCAGCGCAACTGGTGCCGGCAATGTGACCGGTTGGTTACGGTATTCTTGGGTTACTGTAGACCTGTTTTACATCACAATATCGGCACCATAGGATTATTTTCATGCAGATGGGCGCATGATAACAAGATCTGTCATGTTTAGTATATCAGTTTCATGCCTCACGCTTGCAAATTTTGGATTGAAGCTTGCCAAAAATTATCGTGTGCACTACATTTTTCAAAAAAAAAAACAAAATATATTTTACCTCCTCCACACCCACAGGTCTACAAAAGAAGTTCATGTCGTTCTGCTGGAAGTTGATCGTTTACGGGGCTACCTTCTTCGACGCGACGCTCTGGATGACCAAACCAGTGCAGGGAATGGTTCAGGTATACTGTAGCGGGAAACTTGCGTTGTTTTCTAAACGTCGAAAACGTGAGTCGGGTACAATTAAATTGAGCTATTCGTTATCATGCGATTCGGTGACGAGTTAACCGATTACATCGACATCCACGAACTGGCTAAGTCCTACCGTAACCCACCTACAGTAACCCCAATCCATTCCACAGGTGCACGCAGCGATCAACGACTGCGGTCTGCATCTGATTCGAACGGACACCAAGGTGCTGCTGAAGACACACTCCCTCCCACTCAGATACGAATACAAGCCAGAGACCTATTTCATTCAATTCATGACGAAAAACTCCGTTTTCAATCTGCAAACGCGTCAAGCCGAACTATTGTTGACGGTGATCAAGAAATTATCCGAATCCGGCAATACCCCCATGTCAGTATCAGCCAGTACCGCGAGTATGCCTAGTCGATTAAGCAGCAGCACCTCGCAAACCACGCTGCATCGGACGCCGTCCAGGCCGCAGAAAGTTTAGGATTATTGCCAAAATTCTGCTATGTTTGATATGAGAATGATCGATTTTTTACACGCTTCGGGAATTGTTATTCGGTTCTAATTTGACACGTCCGAGCCGAACATGCTTTTGTCGGTGCACATACGCGATGTAGGCACCAGTATAATGATTCATCCACACTTTTTACTTGGTCCGATTAAAGCTGTACATCGTGTATACGCGTATATGCAGCGTGCAGATGTTCCAAACTCAAGTCCTGACAAAAAAATCAGTATTACTCCACATTGTTCTCCTATTCTCCAAATCACGTCCGTGTTTGAACACGGTTCGCACAAAGGATCGAAACAAGTTTTCAACGGTGTTGCTTGGTTGGATGGGGATTTGCCTATAAAAAACCTGTGACTATATTTCCTCGAAGTCTAACTGGCGTTACGTCATTAGAGCTGGCAGGCAGTACAAAAAACTGGCTTGTGAACAGATTTATATATTACTAACCTTCCAGATTTTTATGTTTGTTTTGCACTTGTAATTTCCTTTTAGTTTGTTATGTAATAGCGCTGTAATATGTTATGTAATATTCGGGACTTTTTTCCCGGCGAAAATCCTGTTCCTTCCTGTATGTATTTGGGTTTTTTACAGTTTTGTATTTCTTTAACTACACGTGTTTCGTGCTATGGGTTGTTTTTATCTGTATTATTGGAACAACATCATTTTTGACAACCATTCTCTTGTTTTATGTTCTTAAGTGTCACAGACCGGGAAAACTGGTTGTAAAACATTGTGCCAATAAGATTGCAACAGCTGAGGGTCGTATGAACTTTGAAGGTCAGGGCGCATAGGCAAAAACTGGTTGATGGAGCTGCATTTTGTGATAGAATTGGCGCACTAATTTCGACCAGTGTAAGAGTTGCTCATTTGGTGCAGGGCAGGGCAACAACTTTTACGCCTAGTGCTCCAGCTCAATCACAAGATACAGCTCTGGCCAACGCCTAAGCCAAGTCCATGTCAGTCAAGTTGCCTTCAAAGTCGATACGGCCCGAATGTTTTTTTCTGGCGATAAACAGGATCGTTTGTGATGTTTGACAAGTTTGCACAATTTCTTGTTCATTTTTTCCGAATTACGAAATGTTGTTATGCTGCGGAATATAAAAGTGTTGCCTGATATCCGGGGATATGGCCAACTGATCTGAATCACCGCACAGTTTCCAGGAAAACGTGTAATAAAAAATGAGAAACACACAAGACCGCTGAATCACACCTCAAAATTTTTATGTCACATCCGTGGTAGTATTTCGTTGAATTTTTACTGATTGCTGCTGCTGATTTATTTCGTAAAGTTGACTTTAAAGAGCTAACATCACTGCACATTGGTCACACCATTGATTCATATCAGGCCATCGGTGGAATAAGCCATAAACATTAACGAAACAAACAGAGAGTATAACAACAGCGTAAAAAGGAGAAATGATAATCATTGACAACATCCACCTCCAGAAGATCATCTCTTAGATTTTCAACCCGGAAGCACCGGACGAGCCTTTATGTCATGGAGGCAGAGCAGAAGTATCAAGTATCACAACGGTGATTGCCAAAAACGGAACACAGTTTGATACGTCCACCCGTTTTTTCTTTTAAATATGTTACACGTGCGGCCATGGAACCACTCGTTGCCAAATTCGCTTTGTTTGTCGGTTGTGGGTGTCCTAGTGGGTCTGTGAACTCTGAACCGCCACACCAAACGTACATATACTCTGACAATACTTTTGAGAGAAACTTTTCAAACGCGTTGCCTGTTATGCGTGCATTAGCTGCAGCGGTCCACGTGACCAAAGTCTAACGTTGTGATTTGCGAAATGCGACGAAACTCAGCTGGCTGCGCCGGTTGCGTGTGCTTTCCGGATCAGGCAACACGCTTGAACAGTTTCTCCCAAAAGTATTGTCAGAGTATAATGCTCCCGGAAGGACTCGAACCTCCGACCTCCCAGCCACCAGGCCTGGACAGCCAGTTGCTCTGCCGACTGGGCTACGGTCTGGCTGCGGCTCAAAGCTGCTCTTACAGTATACCCGCAGACACACACTGCTTTGCACGCCACGCGCTACACGTTGCGCTGGCTAGCAGACTTCCAGTCCACAGATCGTTTCATGTTTCAGTGCATTTGTGTGTGTGTGTGTAGCAAACCTTAGGCTAACCCCGCTTGGCCGATAATGAACTCGGAAAATCAATATGGAAAAATTTGATGCAGCATCGAGCTTTAGTTTTCCCGAAAAAAGCTCGTGTGTTTACTGCTTGCAGGATGAACATCCGTCAACGGTTAGCGGCTGGCCTGCAACGCGAAGCCAAAACGGTTAATCACAACTTAAAAACATGCCCAAGTGCAGTGCCATAAAACTGTTGTGGTTGTTACCAAGCGACGCATCGAAACGCGATCGCACGTTTTGTACTTTGCCATTGTATTGGTCGCACAATGACCATATGAGAATTCATCCAAAAAATTTTCTGAATTGACAAGCCAGAAAATGACGTTGCGATGCGTGCCAACCTGTAGATCACACACAAAACATGTAGTAAAGGGAATGTTTCACAGCTGCAGCAACGTACATACAGTAGTTGCTCTGCTGGTTTATTTAACACATGTGAAAATGTTTTGGCAGAAGTACAAATAGCGCGGTGGTTAGCCTGAAAATCAAGGTGGTTTTTCATGAATATATTCTCGTGGTCATTAAGCGACCAATACTTTTTTGGTTCTGCCTTCCCTGCACACGGGCATGTTTATGTTGTATCCGCTTCATTGCGCTTCATCGGTGCAAGTGGCATACTGTATATCGATATCGGCAAATCCCAAATAGGCGAGTGTAGAGAGTTTCAAAGCTGTCCCAAAGTAAGGAACCTAGATCGATATCAAACTTGGTGATCGGATGTGACTTGCCTTGGTGACGCGTGCTTCTCGCAAAGACATTATGCTACCAATTTCGTCCACTGGGTGCTGTCTTGTGGACGTGCATTGCTATCAAACGAGATCTGTGGTGACCGCTTATGTTTCACTCAATCTACAAAGTCGAGCTGGGGAGCATTTCCGGTTTATAGTGGTAACCACTGGCGCTTTTGTCATTGACAAGGCCCAGGGTGCCATAACGTAATGCGTGCCCACAAGGCTAATTCGTATCAATTTCGTCCTGCTTATTAGTGATTCATTTTAGGTCGGATAACATCTTTTAGTGGCATCACTAAATTTCTTGATATCCTTAGCTCAAAAAAGTCACGTGAACAAGACAGATCACATCCGATCCGATCACCATCAAGTTTGATATCGCTCTCTATACTCTGCGAAGTCATATTATATTTTCCACTACCGCCGCGAGAATATCGAAAATATGCTGAAAAATCAAACGCCAATTCACTTTGTGCTTTGGTTCTTCTTGATCGCCGGTGGTCTTGGCGCCATGATGCGCTTTGAAGCTGGCGTATACCGGATCATGAACAAAGCCTCCGGATTGGTGAGTTGATTTGAACACTTACCACTGTATTCGACTTGAATCAAAACCACGTAGTGCCAGTGTTGTCTCATGATGTCAGCAAACGAAATCCGTTTGCACGTTTGTTTGGAAGAAATATTTATCGGGTTCCACCAGCAATAAATACTTTATGACAGGGTTGGAAAAAAAATTTTTTTTTAAACAAGTTTAAATTTTTTTTTAAAAAGTCTCAGATTCGGGGAAATTTTACTAAATTTGCCTAAAAAACGCGCAAAATCGCGAAAAAATGGAACTTTAATTGACAAGTCACTTTTGTGACTTGGTTTGCATCACTTATGAAAGGTGTTTACGCCATTTCGATGCGATCCAACAGTCTGTGCTTGTTATGGACCCATGATTGCTGCTCTGTGGTATCAGACACAACAGTTTGTGGTCGAATAAGCAAGATTCACTCATAAACCACACAGAATTGAGAATATAAGCTGCAGAAATACTTGTCGGGTCGCTGAATCAGTCGTATATGACCGACCCGATGGGGTATGACATCAAAGTACCATGTAAGTACATGCATACTGTGTCTCATGTATCACGGGAAGGTATAATAACATCATTTAGGGCATCTTGGATACCAAATACATGCCCCAAAAGTGATTTTGTGAAGAAAATTTTTCGACCCTTGAGAAAAAAATGACAAAAAAGAACCCCCAAGAAGGCCATTTTTGGACGTTTTAGAACATTTTGTTGCCCCGAAAAATTAAAAAAAAATTTTTTTTAAAAAAAATTTTTTTTCAAAAACCTTTTTTTGCCCAACCCTGCTTTATGAGACTTATTTCTATAAGGTGGCCATGATAGAAGGAGCAAACCGCAAGAACTCTGGGACAGTGTGGCTCAAGTCGTGGAATCCGAATGATCCAAGTCAATGGTGGTATTTCGAGGAGTACTCGACAACGCGCAATCGCATCTTTCTCTGGTACCATTGGAAGGTCAGAATGTTATTGACAAATTAACTGGACTGACTGGGGCAGCATGCCGTAGTTTTACACACAGAGCAGTGCTGTTATATGGAAAACTTGGAAAATCGGCCATTTATAAACTTTTTACCCAATAGAGTATTCGGGGCTCTATTCTGGAACGTGGAAAGTTTTTGAGACTGGTTGAACCGACACTACCAACATAACTGTATGTTATTACAACCATTTATACGTGTTTCAATGGGTGGAATTTTCGAAACGGTGTAAAGGTCAGTTGGGTGTAAAGGTCGGTGTAAAGTTCGGTCGAAAGCTCGGTCGGCGTAGCTCGGTGTAAACGTGAAACATTGCCTGTTATTAACGTGGAATGTTTCAAGTTTACACCGAGGTCTATTACACTGAGCTGTCGACCGAGCTTTCCACCGACCTTTACACCCAACTGACCTTTACACCGTTTCGAAAATATCACCCAATGCACGTTTTCATCAACCATTTGAACATTTTTGAGGAGAAACCCCGAAAAAAAAAAGATCTGAACCACTTCTATGGGTGAAAATCAATGATCACAGATTTTTTGGAAAACTTGAAACCCCGAAATAGACCCCCAGGGATGGATTCGGAAGCGTTTCCGAATAAGGGCCTCGGGGCTCTACTCGGCTGGGGGCCCTGGGCTCCACCAGATAGACCCGAAACCCGAAACATAATTTTTTTCTATTGTATGTATGTCCATGTGACGGGTTACGGGTTTTGAAAAAAAACCCGAAACACAACGCATGATAATCGAAAATGTTTCGGTCTTGCCACTTGTAGCTGACGTGAGCAATTTATACAGTCAGTGTGTGTTACACAATTTTTAGGACGGCCAGAATATCTGTATCCATACATACGTCACCACCCTGACGCACTTGTACATTTATTTTTGTGGCGCAACAACCAACGAGTTCCACGAGTTTGACGACCTTGGTGATGGGACGTACAAATGGATTGGACAATTAGCCGATGGTTGGCTTTAAAATTCTGATAGGAAGAAAGCCAAGAAAAGCATAAGCAACAGCGGCATCAAAATTTCCAGATTTCAAAGCCGGCGCGGCTGACCATGTTTACGGAGGCGAAGGTGACACAGGCAACGATAATCAAAGGTGGATCATTGAAGACAGTAAGTGTTATTGAGATTATTCCCCAAGCAATACCGCATCGGTTAGAACAGGCGGTTTGAACAACTGAGCGATGCCTGTTTGATCAAGACCAATTGAATCAAAAGATAAAAGAGCCGAGCTTTTATATTTTGTTGCGGTGGCTCAAACTTAGGCTTATTTTGGCATATGCTTTGTTTCGTTCTCCTTTGTTTTGGCTCTGCCCTTTTTTGACTCAACTGGTCTTGCTGCTCAAACTTGCATTGCTCAATTTCCCTGCCACCATCATACAAAAGTATAATTTGATTTGCTTTCCGCTCAGTTTGTACCGGCATTAACTTTCCGATGGTGAACCAAAGTCTTGTGGACACCAACTACGGCTCGAAATGTGAACAACCCAGTTAGTTTGCGCACATACCAAACTGTAACTTCATTTTCTCGGGGTTTTTTCGCCGTTGTGTCATTTTGTAGTGTGCAACTACCGTAGCGAATCGAACACGGCTGGCTGGGGTGTGGACATCTCCGAGACCGTCAACACTGGCGGGCTGACGGCGTGCATGCAGGCGTGCACTGGGGAAACACAATGTCGCGGGTTCACATGGATTCAGGTGACGCCATGCATCTGGTTTCGAATGTCGTCGTCTTTCGCGTTTTTTTAACATAAATTTGAGCTGCTTGAGAAAACCGATATCTTTTTTACCATAAATTTGTTTTGTCCATCTGCAGGCCAACCAGACCTGTCGTCTGCATTGGCTCGGACCGTACTCTGCCGTGATCAGCCATCCATGCTTTGCGAAAATACCACATACTGGAGCCACGTGGTTTTGGTTGATCTAGCTGATCTAGCTAGATCAGAAAAATTTAATACAGTTTAACGGAGGACTCATTGCCATAAGCGCTCCGCTCATGATGTCATCTTGTATTGAGACCCGCGCGATCAAAATGCCACAAAGTTAGCCCGATCGGACCGAAATCGGCCGAGATCGAAACGATTGAATCGGCCCAACCGGGAACAAAAACTATTTCGGACAAGCAAGCTGCATTTCTTTTGAAAATCAGGCAAATTTATGAATCGTTAGATTTCGAGCGAGCAGCTGATGTTGGCTAAAAAAGAAAACGAAAATTCTAGCTTGTGGCTTTCTCTGACAGAACCGATTTATTCCAAAAAACCATAAATGCTTCAAAAAGGCTCATTTCGCCTGTCCTGAGAACTGCGTGAGTCCATCACAACACATATCTCGAACTGAAATATAAGCGCCGCAGGCGATTTTTTGAGAATCTTGAACAATCAAACGCATGAAAACATGCCTTTTTACCTCAAAAAAGGGAGAAAATAACAAAAAAAGTGGACTCACTTTTAAAAATTTCAGAATAAAAAAGTGGCCAGCTTTTATAAAAAAATTTCTTTTACCAGAAACTTTTTACTTTTTAATCCAAACTCTGCCGTTCTCAACTAGAGACTCAATTAGTTTGCCTCAGAACACATAGAATTACTTCATTTAACCACGTTTTCCTCCCAAACATGAGCGTTTTTCAATTTCTTTGGGGGCATATTTTGGTCATCTGGGCGTTTTTACTTAAAAATTTATTCTTTATACGGATTTTTTCACTGCGGTGAATCTATATTGTTAAACATGGAAGCGCCCAGTGACCATTGTACGCCAAATAAGTCCCCTGTGGAATAGTTTGGGACATGCATCGGAATCCAGATTTCCCAAATAAGCTCCCACTACATTATAAGCATATGAAACATCGCTGCAAATGACCATTGATGGGACATTTTCCGAATAAGCCCCCACTCCGGACTTATTGCGGGCTGGGGGGGACTTATTTGGCATTCTCCGCTAAGTTTCTTGATTGTTGTTGTGTCGTTTGTGATGGTTTAATCTGTGACTGACTTGGGGCAACGTGTAAGCCTATAACGCTCACACATGACTTACTCTCGAAGGCGTGTGATCCAAGATTGCATGTTCATTCGCAGTGCATAGGATGTTGTGTTTCTCGTGATGTAATGAATGCAGCTCTTTTGTCACTGTTAGTAGTTTGTTCATATATTATGGGCGAAATCACACTTCGTAATCGGACATGTTATATACACCTCTGCCTGCACACTATTGCCCACTATTCGGTTTTGCTAAAATGACTTGTTTTAGGTTTACATCACCACCCGACCTGGCATTGTGAATTGTTTTAATTCCAACGGGTCCCATTTAAATTTTTTCTGCACGGGATACAACAGTACAGAACACATTCATGGACAACATATTGTCAGTTGGGTGATGCTGCAAGCAGGGGTGTATTATTATGAAAATAACATTTTTGGCTGATTGAGTGTGTCTTGCAGAGCAGGACCGAATCGACTAATGCGATAGACCATGAAATCCCGGACCGGATCACCAAGTTTGATTTCGCCCTATGGCCCAAATTCTCGAAAGCCAACGATCCCCGGGGGCGGTTGCGTTGACGCAATATTATTCTTTTTCTCATTTTTATTTTGCATAGCAGATAAATGTCATTTGATGCACACATTTTGCGGTTTTGAGTGTTGTGCTATCTGTGTGCTTTATTTTGATGACTGTGAAAGTTGACAAGTTTGCGTGTCGCAATCGATGTTTTTCGAGTTTGCATAATTTTTTATTATATTTTTTTTTATAATATTTTTTATAATTTTTTATAATTTTTTATTATTTTTTTTATTTTTTTTTATATTTTTTCCGTATTTCGGGATGTGGTTGTGCCGCGTAATAAATGTGTTGTTTGCTATCCGGGGATTAGATTGGACTAAGATTTTTTATCATCGAACTTTTTAAAAAATTTTAAAATCACTTTTTTATTCCGGACCACCAAAAAACGGTTTCTTGAAGAATATGGAATTGCTGAAATCATGTTAGTTAGGTACAGTATGTTCTGAGGGAAACAAAAAAGAACTTTTCCACTGACTTGGATGCTTGGGTCGGTCAGTTGCGATCTAATCCCTTTGGCCATGACTTTGAGAACCTCGAAGGTAACTCTGTGTGTATATATGGCAAAGGGAGGGCCAACCTTTTGTTTGTAAATTTGGGGATAAATTTGAATAGAGATATAGACTTTCTTGAAGAAATAAAGTGGACTTAATTTTGAAATTAAATAATAAAGTTGCCAACTTGTATAAAATATTACAATGGTATTATTAATTTTTTAATACAACCCTGCCGGGGATATAGAAAAAAAATCTGAGGTACCTCACATTTTCCAGGAAAATGTATCATAAAAGTGAGAAATGCACAACACAGCAGTTAATCACACCTCAAAATCTTTTATTTCTCACATCCGCGGTAGTAATTTGGTTGACTTTTGACTGATTGTAGCTGCTGATTTATTTCGTGAAGTTGACTTTCAAGAGCTGAAATCCAAAAAACGTGTTTGATTGTCAGAAATGTAGCGAGGGAAAACATATTTTGTTTCACGATTCTTTTGTACTACAGAAGAGCATTTCACACACCTACGTACAAATACAGTACCAGCTGCAATTACGGATCCTGAGGCGGCGCAGGCTCAGCCTGCAGGCGCCTGCAGACTGGCCTGCACAGTTAAGAATAGAAACCAGCGGAGCCTGCGAGGCGCCTGCAGGCTGAGCCTGCGCCGCCTCAGGATCGCCTAGAATTGCAGCTGCTATAGTAAATTTCCAAATTCGCTGCCGCACAGCACAACACACCCCATAGTTAATGTCACGTTCTAAACCCGAAAGTCAACCTTTGAAACATTCAGACAGCCAAAACACATGCAGCTTGCCAGCCAGCCAGGCAGCTGCTCGCAATGTTTCAGAACTGCGCGTGCTTAGCGTTCGGGTTTAGAACGTGACATTAACTATCGGCTGGCGTACTTACTGTGCGGCAGCGAATTTGGAAATTTACTATACTGTACCGTGCGTATGCCCAAAGTGGAATAAACTATGGGGGAAACCTCTGACGAAACACAATGATGTGAACCATTAGGACTCGAACCAGCGGACTTTCAGGTGACCGGCCCGATTCTCTACCAATTGAGCTAAAGGTATAATGCAAAGTATGAACAATGAACATTACATACTGTAGGTATGTACATACATGAACCTACATACCTTGACTTCTTTTTAATTTCCACCTCCAATTTTCCCGCCCACAACTCCACTTCTTTGTGCTTCAAATCGGCTTGTTTCCTCAATTCAGCTGCGTGCGTTCGTGTGAGAGCCATCAACTGAGTATCACTATCACCAAGCTGTGCAGTCAGTGCTGAGATTTTGTTGTGTGCTTGAGTCAACCTGAGAAATCAGGAAAAAATTGCACCGTTTATAAATACTATACCGGAGTTTTCCACGCATGTAAAGCCCTAGAGGGCTCTATTGTTGGGGGGGAGGCTTCAAGTGGAAAACTCCGGTATAATTGATTGCACCGCTGACTAGAACATGAAATAGGTTACCAACTTTCATTCTGAACTCTTCAGCTTCGTTTGTCAGTTTTCTCACTTCAACGTTTGAGTCCTTCGTTCGATTTTCAAGATCAGCTTTTTCTTCAACTTTGGCCAATTTTTCATGCAGTCGGTCTTGTTCGTTTCTGCTAGATTTCGTTACAATGTCCAGTTTTTCCTCAATTTTCGCGACTTGCGTTTTGTACGTTTCGGCTTGTGCACGGAGCGATGGGCATTGGCAGCTGAAAAAAAGAAATATCTTCTGAAAGCAAGTTCTACTATCTGCAAGTTTTAATGGGTCAAATTCTCGAAAACTCTTGCGCAATTTAATTGTGCATTCAAAAGGGCGCGTGATGACAACACCTAGCTGGCTTACGCCATCCGCAGCTCTTGTTCGATGCACCCACGTTTTGGCAG
>JASAMV010007140.1:0-19463 GCA_030248065.1 Rhynchonema sp. JSB1_4
AAACTTCGTATAGCCCAATGTTGGGCGTGCGTCACACGAGCACACACACTTGTGTGGCCATATTTGTTTGCTGAGCACCATAAAACTTGACTGCCATTGTGCATGCCTGGGTGCATCGCTGCATGAGCCATTTCAGGCCTGTACATATCGCGGCTAAATTTATTTTGTGGTGCCGCGCTTTAATCAATTTAGGACCAATCCAGAACTACAGAAGTTGATGTGCAAGAGGCCTGTGGGACACCGTGAGCGTCTCGTTGTGCAGACGCCAGCATTTCTAGATAGGCCACTTAGCCATAAGCTCGGCTAGTTGCTTACGCAAGCAGGTTCTTGGACAAGCACTTGGCCATCTGACGTAATCATTTCTGATGAATATTATTCATGCCGTGCGTGTTAGCGTTGCGAGGGGTTTCGTAGTATCATTCTTAACCACCTGCGGGACCTTTGAACTGAATCGAGTTGCTTATTTAAGGACGCGCGCTAGTTTATATACGCAGCACCAATATTCGAAATCCATTAAAGTTATTTTTTAAAAATGAATATGCTCGCGGCCCTTTTTGTGGATTCAATCTCTTGGATTATACAAATGGAGCCAGAAGTTGGCGCCGCTCACCAAATGGCACAACTTTGTTACGCAAATACAGTCTGTCCTCTTTATAGTTGCACTCGCCACAACGGAGGCGTACATATCCGTCTTCTGGTTACGATTCCAGTGGAAGTATTCTACTTACATACGTGACTTGAACGCGTGCCGATCATGTCATATAGCAGAAAAATACTGTGTCTCACTCAACACTTGTATCTATGGCTCACGTTTTGGTTTAAAATTAACTTCATATTCAAGAGTGCCTTTTTTGTAAAAATTAAGGGACCACCGAGTGACGTACACAAAGCTTGGCGCAATTCTGACGCTTCTGAAGTTGACACGCGGAGCTTGTGTGTGAGTCAGACATGTGTCACGCTGGGATTAATGAAAACTTCCGTCCATGTGGGCACCTACTGTATGTACAGTGCAGCATACTCCTATTTGTTTGACGACGATAGGTCCATGTATGAGACAACATTTTCTTTATCACCGCAAGCCAATTGACATAAACATTGCCGCTGGGCAAGGTTTCTCTTTTTTGTTGTTTTATGATGATGTTTTTTCAGACTTCTTTGTGGTCGCTTCATAACAGGATGACTGAAAGGGTACAAAGGCTTAATCTAAATCCTATATATAGCGGCGTCAGTCCAAAGGATAGGTTCAGTTTGTTCTGCTTTTTGCCACTGGCAAGTGCTTTGTATATCTAAGCCTAATCAGTACTAACTTTGGACGTTACTCAAACACCGACAAACCACAGACAGTAAAAACGACGCAACCGCCATACGGCAATGGGAATTGCTTCCGATGAGTGAGCTTTACTTTTGTGCGGCACTGAAGCTTGACCACGCCATGACCAGCAAAAGACCAAACAATCGCGTGTTTTGGTACACAGCGATGCTTAGGTACATAGGAGTCCAAATAGTTACCCAATTTTATGCACTTTGACAAGTATACTACTATTGCATCTATCTATTTCAGAAGAATTTCCGTCCGAGAAGTGGCGGTCCGGTCATCAATCTAAATTACAGTATGCACACAGCACACAGCCCTTGTCGTCAAATGTGGCCGACCGAGCTACTACAACATGAAATGCTTATTATGACCGAATTGAAATTACTGCCTAACCTAATGCCTACTAGTACTTTTACATCGACTTGAGCTACTTACCTGCGCACTAAACCATAGAAAACATTGTTTCATACAAATCGGCTCGAAAAGCCAACGCTTTATTGTACGTTGCCCAAAGGCAAAACAACCGAAGCAATAATCGGACTACCGTGCGCAAGCAAGGTGGGTGAAAGATTATTTTTGCATTCATTACTTGAGAAAACGGCATACTACTGTAGGTTTGTCTCGCGCAGTTTCCCTTGAGAAGATTACTGTTTTTCTTCATATTTCTCGAAACCTGGTTGACCAAACGTGGACAAGAATAAGTTCTCTAATTTTCTGCCGGAACCAACAAAATGCTCTGATCGTTTTCTGAGAAAGGTCTTAATCAGCCTTTCAACTGCGAGGATAGACTGCATAGCACTTGGCTGTCAAATTGACCTATATACCTACATATGTACACGCGTATTTCAACTAATTTCCGAACACGCAGCACTTTTATTTATACCGTAATTAATTTCCAGGTGTTCTCAAATTGTCATAACAACCAACCGAAGCACAGTAATGCCATAAAGTTGGTGGTCCCTTCTGAAGATCTGAATCAGATTTTCTCAGTGTTGGCCTTGATTCTTGCCTGATATCGTACTCATTTTTGTGTGAAAATTTTTGCTGGGTATTTATGTTTTGCGGTGCACTATAGAGAGGTACATATGTAGGTATACATCTTTATCTGTCGCATTTGCAATAGTTTTAGAGCCACAGAACTTATATCTGCACTTTGGTTTCAAAGCAGCCCTTTATCAAATAAAACACCGCTTGCTTGTCAGTGCCTCTGCAAGAGTGGTCAAGCGCGACACAAGACACGGGAGAGGTATGCACCTTCATGATCGGTCCCGTCTTGATCAGTTAAATTTTCGATCCGAATAATGTTTGCTCACAAGCAGCGTCACTTGTTTGTCAAGTTTTTCGAAACAACTGTGGTGCTTTCACAGTTAGAATCAGTTACTAATGGTCCTGAGTCCAAACGTCACGTGACCAAGACCGGCTCCGACCGGCCCAATGTCATCAAGTTTGCTGTCAGCCGAAATAAAGTTCTGTTCATCTCGAGTGTGTGTGTGTGTGAGCAGACCTGTACACGATCGGTGCGCTCCGAGCTTCATTCAGGAAGCTATATGCGCGTTACGGCACATTTTATCTCTCAATTTCGTTTACGCGCACTCGTCTTTTCAGGCCGCACTTTTCATATATTAGTTTGATTGAACGTACATATGTATGTTATAGGTATACATATACTGTAGTGTGTTTCTCATGCGGTAGAAGGATACTGCACTTCTAAAAACTGTCTCTCCCTCTTAATACTGACCGACCGACTGTCGCCCGCAGTTAGTATAAGTGTACTGTATAATGTGTATAATAATGGTACCTAAAGTTAATGCGACTCTAATTTCACGGCCATGTGAATGAAAACCGATTACTCCATTTCAAACAACAGAGAGAGGTTGCTTTTCAGAAAATCGGCTGTAAGCATGTACATATGTAGCATTCGTCTGAACACTGCACACTGGGTGGTCCGGGATGTCGCCACTTCGATCATAATCAAAGACTTTCGTCTCAGTGCTCCAGCACCCGACTCATATATCGCGCGTCATGCGTGTCCCAGCTCTCCCAAATGAACGGAATGAACCATGACCTGTTTCTTGTTTGGGGGCGGCCCACTCTCGGGTCAGGCCCGGAATTTTTATAGTTTTTATGAATCCGCAGTCAGAAACGTACATGTATATAAATAAAGGGCCTACTGCTTTTTGAAGCCGTTCATTTATGTACATATGTGATACTGAATCATCTGCGCGATCTAGGACTGTATGTGCTCAACTGATTCTTGACAGCGGTTCGGTTCGATGACCGGAAAAAGCTGCGTTTGTTGCATGCTATTGGCTCCCAGTTCTTGGGGACAACCAGCTCGCTTACCGCAACACGAAACATTTTGTATTTGAATCATCCGGTTCCCCTGTATAGGCCAGATGTGTGGATATTTATATCAGAATCAGGAAGCAGTGCACGATATGAAAAGCATCACTGAACGGGCACTAAAATGCCGCGGCACGTTTTTGCCCTGTTCCGGATGTAAATGGTTCGATGGCAAAAACTGGTGCACTGTGACTGTACTGATAAAGCTGGAGTACCAACGGGTTATCTGTCATTGTCGTTGATGGTTAGGCTTGACTATGAAGACCGTGGAAACCTCAGCTCAAGTTTGATGCCCTGCGCCTTCGTGCAGCCCCAAGCCTAGCGCAAGCCTGTCCAACTAATCTAAACAGAAGACGAACTGTTGCAGTTAACTGAAAAACTGACTGGTCAGTGACAATCTTCTCCTGCCCCTGTCATTGAAGGACCGGTTTTATGCTGCAGTTCATTTCATCACAACCAAAACTGCTTCTTTTTTCATCACTTGATTCACGGAAAGTTTTTAATTCAGTTCAACTCGAACGTGTGTCTTTCGGAGTTCAGTTTGCAAGTTGTAAACATTGCAATGGCAATGATGGAACTTTGCAATAGCCGCTTGTTTTTTTTTATCAAACCTGCTGTCACGTCACTGATGATGACGTGGTGCACCTCCGGCACGTTGTTTGTGTCCCGAGTCTTTTCGCACGCGTCATTCGTTTTCATGCCAATTAACCATCGGTGGTCAAATTACAGTTAACAACACATTGCTACTTTTCCTCTCTCTTTTTTCCCTGTCATTATTTGATCATAGTGCCTGATAATTATAGACAAACACGCCAACTAACGATCGGAAATACAAACATTCAACCCCCGTTTGTTCGGTATGGGGTGGGCGAAAACACCTTTACATTGTGTTTGATGGTGTGTGGAAAGTTATATATTTAACCCACCGTGTACCACACCATTGCAATGTGCATGTCCTTTATCGTAATATAATTCATTCAGAATCTTCCCCATTTTGAAAAATATCCTTGAGTACCGCTAGCGCTTCGAGTCGAGATCTGAGTGATGGTGCCCATTTAAAGTAGTCTATCATAACCTCGTGGTTCCCCAATGCCATTCTGCCAAGTACTGTGTCAGCCGCAGTAAAATATTACAATCGCGTGCGGCTCGCACTTTTTTCTTGTTTTTTTATTGGAAAGGAAATCGGAACAAACATGTCCATGCATTGTTGTACTGTTCTGCTGATACAATTGTGTTTTTATCACGCAACATGAAGCCACGCGTTGTGGCGCTTTGCAGCACAACAGCTCCACAATTTTAATCGTGATTACTCAAACACACATAGACACCTTGGCACTATCGTGGTGTGTATTTCAAGCAGTCTGGCTGGTCACACTTCCATGCGCAAGAACACGCACACTCCCACACACCACACGAAATGCGACAAGGTGTCCCACAGGACTGAATTATACTGCGGTCACCTGTACTCCTACGCGGCCACGGACTGTTTTTTTTTTCAAGAAAATTTTCAAATAAGCCACGCAAATTTGAGCTCTGATGACACCTTTGCGTGATCTGAACTTATTCTTGGACCTATTTTCACACAAGACTAAATATACATCACCACAGGTCTTAGTTTAGGTTCCATCAGTATACAATATCTGGTGATTGGAAGAACCACCACCGCATTAAACGTGCTTCCTTGTACCGCAACACATTCCACCCGGTTACATGACATGTTTTCGTTCTTCGACAATTGTAGTTATGAACTACAGCGCAACAGTACTGAGTTTGATAATCTGAGCTGTCTGTGTCCATGGCCCTAAGATATGAACTGTAGTCACCTAATACGTAGGCAAGTTATATTTCATGATTTATCTTCAATCGGATTTTGACCCGTATAAAGTAAAGATGTCCTTTAACACCTATAATCCTTCATCTAAACAATCTTGTGATCGTGGCATAGCCAGTTCGGTCACCGAGTGAGATGGTATAGTCTTTCCGTATTATATTGGTCCAAACACCCACTCAACGTGCGATCCAGTTGCTCCTAGCTAAGGTCGAAAAATGCGATTCACCTTGAAAATGCAAAGAAAGAGAAATCAGACGTCACACGCCACGTAACATTCCGGCGTACGAAACAATGTTTCAGGCTTCTGGTGACGTTGGCGGCGTGCATGTCACGTGTGATTTCTCTTTCTTTGCATTTTCAAGGAGAGTCGTGGATTTCGACCTCAGCTAGGAGTTGGCTTACAACGTTGACACGGCTTCCTTTGACTCGCATAAAAAGGAAATACTATATGTATCTCATATTTAAGTCCACTTGCTTGTTCGGGACGTAATTTCTCGTGCAGTCGACCTTTCATATGGTGAATCTATCAAGGAAGAACATTTTACTGGCCAACATGCGAACCGCTCTACAAATACAAAAAAAACGAAAAGACGGCTCTCAACCAATTCACTGTGAAAAGGTTGGACTGTACATTAGTACAGAGGGCCACTAATCACAAGGAGTTCCCTTTTCCCAATTGGTCATGTCTCTCGCCCACTAAGTGGCCAACGTGTCGGTTTTCTGCCCGAATAATTCAAGTTGACGTCAATTTGTTCGCGCGACCAGTTGAGTGGCCCGCAGCAGTGATTGAAAACAAATTCTCTCTCGCGTGCGCCAAAATAAGATACTGTACATACAGTATGTACATGCAAGGCTTTCACAGGCATCTGTCAGACCTTGTATTGGGTGTATCAAACTCAATGATCGGTTCGATTCGGCAACGATTCCTTTTCCTCAGACTGTGTAACAGCAGCCAGCTGGATGGTCACACTGCGATATGCACACTGCACGACGATCGGGTGTTTCAATGTCTGCCCACATGGCCAAGCTGCTGATGTTACACTAGGTATATGTACAGTTGGTGTAATAGTTGCGGACCGGACTGATCACCAATGTGGTACCAGTTTGTTCGAGACAGATAAATACATGTAGCAGCCGTGACACACGGTCCGAAAACTCACTGCGTGGCTGTTTTTCTCGCACACTTGATATTGTTGGGCAAAACGTGTTCCGGTGAAATTGAACAGTGGCTTGCTTATGTAGACCTTAGGCCGATGAGACGGTACCCGAGAAGTCACTGACGTGTCGGGGATGACGTCACACGCATGTGTATGAACCAGCACAAGTGAGCCATAAAAGTGCAATGAATGGACACTCAACACATGTCGCACGTGAAACATTTGTGGGTGTGCTTCAAACGTAGTGTCCTTGGAAAAGGTGCAGTACCCGCTTTTTTCGCTCCGACAGCGCTTTTTTTAAGTAGGAGCGGAGAACAGATTTGCTGCCGGTTTTGGTAAGGCGATATCTGGACCACCAACAAATTTCATTTCACACCCTCTGAGCATTGAATCCAAACGCGTTGGTGAACTGAAGTCCCAGTCAGAAACAAACCAAAGAGGCAGCTCGTGAAGTTGCTCTTGCTCCCGCTACTCTCTATTGGCGCGTGGAAATTCGAATCGCAAACCAGCTGTGTTAAAAAGATGCCCATCCCAATCCCCAAAAAACAAGCGTGGACATGCGCGCCAAATTTAGCAGCTGATTGGTTTTTTAGGTGCATAGCTGTGTCCACATGCACGCACAGTTGTGCATGTATGCTGGTTTTCATTTCGTGATGCACTAGATAATCCTCCACCGCTATGATTAGGTGGCGCACGCTATTCGTGAAGAAGAACGCACCCTAGGTGTACTATAGCTGTAATAAACGTGCGGTAAGGATCGATGGCTAACCCTTCATAAATACAGTACCTCTTGAAAATTGAGGACTAAAAACGTGCTCACTGAAACATCATCATTTGGATGGTATACTTGCCCTTCTATCCATTTCCTTCCTTAGACGATCGGAGCACCAGGTCCTGATCATCCTCGGTCACATACATAAAACGCGCCGGTATGCACCAATGCACTGAGAAATAAAGTAGTAAAGTAAATAAAGCACAATGTTGTTGCTTATTTTGTTAAGCGCTCCAGTACACCCGAAGACGTGTTTATCTTTTTCTCCTGTGACGGGACCTAATTAATCCGCACGTTATGCTTCGCACCTAGACCGTAATGTTAATGAGCAACTTTTCTGTTATAATGTACAACTGGTTGAATATGTGCATAACGCCCGATATAGTCAAACTTGACAGGCGATCCGAGCTACCAGCTATGAAGATGTCTTGGTCATGCGGGTTGTTCTGTCAAAATTATACCCAACTAGCGCAAAAGTCATGCACGTTACATAGGTATCAATACATCACTATTTCAGCCTCTCCTGAGATTGGGGCACAGCATGTTGGCTAATTTCATTTTCCCACGTGCCCGAAGTTACTGACTGCTGAGTCAGCACTTCATTGTAACTGGCAAATCTCATCTCGAAACCTTGGATGAAACTCTAAACCGACTAAAATGTCATTAATTTCTATGCGCTAGGCTTCAAATGCCTCACAAGTACATTAAAGGGCTCGGGACATAACCGAAGGAAGGGTAGCAGGTCATATTGTTACATACCGTTGGAAAGCATTCCGACAGCCTATGTCACGCACAAATTTTAAGCTCCGTGGAGATTCACTATCTCTTGGTAGAGCGATTTTTCGTTCCAGAAAAAAGTGAATTTTTGCACAAATTGGAACGACCGGTGCAGAAACCCCAAATTAGTTGAAAGTCAAGTAACACGTGGATAGGATTACAACAGCCTCTGAATAGCTTACCGTCACAACTTCAGTCGCTCAAAGCATTGCTTCACACGGTGAGGGTGCGAAACGTTCCAAAAATCGGCCTTATTTTTCGAGAACAAATGTTTGTCCCTAAATTTTGAGGCCACGCTTAGCATTGCGGAAATAAGAATGCAATGGGGAAATAGAGCATCGTCGAAAGTACCAGAAAATAAGGTTTTTAAATTTTTTAACTCATGGCTAGCTCCGTGACAGGCCTAAAAATCCATTAAATTGCCGCTAAATTAGGTGGTTACATTCTTCGCCAGAATTGTGACACATAAAGGCAACATATTGTATCGGATTCGAAACAAAAAAATGAGAGAAACGTATGGTTTAACAACTTATCAAGGTCCGAAGACCCCAAGGTCTACAGATCTCTCGGGGCAGCCATACTAACCTGAATATGATATTCAGCTATAAATGCTTATGGTTAACAGCTATTGTACATGTGACAGCACCAAACAATGTATTGTATCTCGGGAGTAGCTTTCGAATGATATATAACAAGCCCCAATAAATTCTTACGCTTAAGGGCAGAGGTTAAAAAATAGCTTTTTTGACGATTCTGGAATGAACCGTCACGTCACCGTGTGCGATTTCGGAATTTTGACCGTTTCTTGTTCATAGTAAGAGATAGTATGGACATGTTATATATCGTTCGATAGCTACGTTAAAGCTACATCGTCTGATGCCATCAAATGTGCAATAATCTTTAACGGTAACGACTTATAGCCAAATATCTTATTCAGGCTGGCATGGCTGCAGCAGCCGGACCATGGGGTTTGAAGTCTTGAAACTTGTCTAGATTGTTGGACTGTGCGTTTATCTGACTTTCTCGTTTCCAATGCAATGCAATACGTGGCTTATTTACATCTCATTTCCGTCAATGAATGCAACTATGCAGTTTAGTGGCAATTTTTAGGTCTTTTTCGGCCTGTCACGCCGCTATCTAAGTGCTTCCAAATTTAAAAACCTTATTTTCTGGTACTTTCGAAAATGCTCTATTTTTCTTTTGCATTTTCATTTCTGCAGCACAAAGCGCGGCCTCAAAATTTAGAGACAAACTTGTGTTCTCGAAAAATAAGGCCGATTTTTGGAACGTTTCGCACCCTCACCGAGTGAAGCAATGCATTGAGCGACTGAAGTTCTCTTGATAAGTTATCCAGAAGCTGTTGTAATCCTATCCACGTGTTACTTGACTTTCAACTCATTTGGGGTTTCTGCACCGTTCGTTTCAAGTTGTGAAAAAATTCACTTTTTTCTGGAACGAAAAGTCGCTCTACCAATAGATAGCGAATCTCTAAGGAGCTTAACATTTGTGCGTGACATATGCTGTCACAGTGCTTTCCAGCGATGTGTAACACTGCGCTCTGCTGCCCTTCCTTCGGTTGTGTCCCGAGCCCTTTAAAAACCTTTGAAAAACGGCAGCTTCAATTTGTTATACTACAACATATACATAGACCGCCACGCGCGGGCCCGGGGCCGAGGACCGTGTTGGGTGCCTAAAACCATCACTAAACATTGTCCCGGCTTCTTTGTCAGACGTCGGGGGGACCCTTTCCCTCCCCTCCCCGCTAGAACTCCTCTTCCGCGGCGCCCCCCCCCGGCACCCCGTCCCTCCTTCCCCCACCCCTCCCTACCCCCGAAAACCCCCACTTCCCCCCTTTCCTCCTTCCTTCTTGTCTCTTCCCCTCCCCTTTTCCCCCCCTCCTCCCTCAGCCCCTCCCCCCCCCCTCTGTTGCGCTCTTCAAGAGAATGCGAGCGCTAATTTTGCCGTAAAAAGTTGTTTGCCCACTTCCGGTCTATTTTCAGTTGGTGCTATTGATCGGGCAAACGCGTTCTGAGTCCTATTCTCCAACGCTTTCGTTTATCGCAATTCGTTTCGGTTTATGCCGCATCTTTATAATAGTGACACACAGTCTGCTACACGATCACGAATTCGCTCTTTGTGACCGAAATGTCGATGCTGTTTATTCTAACAGAGGGCTGTCGCTGATGATGGTCATATCTTTGGATAGCGACTTCATCATCACATTCTTTTGTCTGATATGCAAGTTACACTAACTTCACCCCGGGTTGCAAATGTTATAAACGGTGCCTTGCCATAAGCAATGGTGGCACGCATAAAATAATGAACAATCATTAACCCACACGGTCGCATGTGGACACTGAGCGCCCAAAGAGAGACAAAACGCCGCGGAAACCATTACTCGAGCCGAGATTACGAACCATGGTGGTTTAATGGGGTCCCAGACCCAACATTCAGCAACAAAGTGCCCAAAAAGTTAAACGTCACCGACTCTTGTCGAACCACTGTCTATACCTACATACGTGTACCTCAATTCGCCCACTCAATCATGCACAACCAAAACCCGTGTCGTCGGCATGATTTCGGTGTTGGGCTTATACTTCAATGCCGATCATGCCATACAGGACGCACCAATCGGAGCGGACGAAAGATTTGTCTTGCAAACTGCGAACCGACAATGAGCAGTTTTTGGGCACGGTTTTTTGCTATACGTACATATACATCTATAAGGTATAGTTTTGGTTCAGCATGGTTTCGAACTCGCCAATAGCAGTGGAAATAGCGCGCTTCAGATATTTTTATCTTGTTGGTCTCTTTCTTTTATTTTCTGTCACCGAACCATGTGAGCACTTTTCCATCAAAATTTCCTGGTCGTGCACCAAAACGTGTTCCAACGTAATACGGGCCATCCCGTTTATAGTGACCGACCTTGTGGCTCCTGACTTGCCGTCCCTGCTGTAAAGTACAGTATGTACTGTGGGGACATATGGTAACGGCGACGAAGAAAAAGTCGGAAGGGAAGCATAATACATGCCAAAGAATGCAGTATGCGTTATATACGTGCATGTAAATGTACAAGATCGTTCATAATGAGCTTTATGCCCGATCAATTCACTGCACATAGAGAGGGTGGACTGTGAACAGCATATCCTACAGGTGCGTGGGTAATGTCCGGTGTGTCTGTCCGTGTGAGAGCTTGTTAGCGGATTGGACAACAGTGATGGCAATGGGCTATTTATGTCCTGCGTGTTCCTTTTCGTAACCTACCCATACTAAACTTCCCAAATTATCTTGCACATAGTCATTAGACAAGAAGAAAAATGCCTGCTGTCGCGCGGCAAGAATCAGGATATGGTTCTCGGTATCATGCTGGTCGCATATAAAACACCTATACAAGATTGTTTACTCCCCAAAGTAAAAAGATATCAGTGGTTACGCACAGGAGCAAAAGGCGATTAAAAACATCACCGAAACAAAAGAAAAGCTTATTTGCCAAAAAATGAACAGGATTTAGAAAGAGGCATTGCATTCCTTTCGAAAAGTGAATTAAAAAGCGATACGCCTTCAGGGAACCATATTGCGGCCGATAGCGCAATGAGGCGACAACGGCAAGCTGTCACAGGTTCGATTCGTACTAGTAACGGCATAAAGAGTGGGTAAAACGATTATCCGTTGGCCGCAATATGGTTCCTTGATGGCGTATCGCTTTTTAATTCACTTTTCGAAAGGAATGCAATGCCTCTTTCTAAATCCTGTTCATTTTTTGGCAAATAAGCTTTTCTTTTGTTTCGGTGATGTTTTTAATCGCCTTTTGCTCCTGTGTGTAACCACTGATATCTTTTTACTTTGGGAAGTAAACAATCTTGTATAGGTGTTTTATATGCGACCAGCATGATACCGAGAACCATATCCTGATTCTTGCCGCGCGACAGCAGGCATTTTTCTTCTTGTATTTTTGTTTTATATCGAGTAAGCGCATTTTCTCATTCGGTGGACGGAAAATACGTATGATCACACTGATAATTCGTTCACTATACAGAGGAATTCACTATGTAGAGGTTCACCTTGTGGTGGTTTTACTGTATTCATGTTACTGTTTCAAACCTCAATCAAGTTAGAGCTAAAAAGCGATGTCACGATCGGATTAATCGACCCCAGAAACATAAACAGCTGACACATTATTGGAGATCAGATCACTATTACACTATTTATGCGCATTGATCAATACTGAGTTCCGGTTCTGCTTCCGAAGAGCTCCGGATTCAAAAGCTGATGTCACCATTAGATTTCTCGACCCCGAAAACCTATATACCGCACGCACTGTCTTTATGATCAGGCCAGTGTTGTGCGACTTATTTGCATGGCTAAATATTGAGTTCCGGTTCCAGCTCCAGTTCTGGCTCCGAAGAGCTTCGGATTGAAAAGCCAATGTCACCATTAGATTTCTCGACCCCGGAAACCTATATACCGCACGCACTGTCTTTATAATCAAACCAGTATTGTGCGACTTATTTGCTTGATAAATACTGAGTTCCGGTTCCAGTTCCAGTTCTGGCTCTGAAGAGCTTCGGATTGAAAAGCCAATGTCACCATTAGATTTCTCGACCCCGAAAACCTATATACCGCACGCACTGTCTTTATAATCAAACCAGTATTGTGCGACTTAATTGCATGGCTAAATATTGAGTTCCGGTTCCAGTTCCAGTTCTGGCTCCGAAGAGCTTCGGATTGAAAAGCCACTGTCACCATTAGATTTCTCGACCCCGGAAACCTATATACCGCACGCACTGTCTTTATAATCAAACCAGTATTGTGCGACTTAATTGCATGGCTAAATATTGAGTTCCGGTTCCAGTTCGGGTTCTGGCTCCGAAGAGCTCCGGATTCAAAAACCAATGTCACCATTAGATTTCTCGACCCCGAAAACCTATAAACCGCACGCACTGTCTTTATGACCAGCCCAGTATTGTGCGACTTATTTGCATGGCTAAATACTGAGTTCCGGTTCCAGTTCCGGTTCTGGCTCCGAAGAGCTCCGGATTCAAAAACCAATGTCACCACCGAGTTTCTCGACCTTCAAAACCCCCGGTACCGCGGCGGATTTCTCCTCCGATGCATCCCTGAGTTTTGGACGAACATTTTGCCGGAAAAAAAAAGAAAGAAAGAAAGAAAGAAAGAAAGAAAGAAAGAAGAAGAAGAACGTTTTTGCACTTTTTGAGAGGCGTTTGGTACCGTAACTCCACGACGCCGGTACCGATCAACGTCAAATTTTGAACGCAGATGTAGGGTGGCCTAAGGCACCTTGTGGTTAAATATTGAAGCCATCGGTGCTTTGTTGTGGAATTACTGGCCAGTGAAAAATTTTGCTGCCGGCACTAACTCCGGACAACCATATGGGACATGCGCTACCGCGCATGCCCCGACAAGACGGAATTACGGACGACTGATTGTCATGAAGCAAGCAACATTGCCTGGCGGTATGTACGTTCTTCCCTTGGCGCAAAAACCTTAGCGCTGTTTGAACAAAGGTCCTGCGATGGTCAAATTCATTCAATTCAGATGAGCATTCCTACCTTTCACAAAATTTCACATTCGGAAACTAAAAGTTGAGCAAGTTAGCCAAAATCACAAATGCGTCGGCGTGAGCGCATGTTTACCGAATATGGGGTGGAAATTTTTTTGGTGTGTGTTATTTTCAGCTGTGAGTCCAGGAACTGCAAACCCTGCAAACTCAATGTGAGACCTGCTTTTGTTTGCGCGGTATTTTCCAGTTCATTTATAAAAGTCAATCCCACCCGCATTGTTGATTAGCATGCTAATCCATCGTAATATTTTCCGAGGCAACCAGACCAGAGATCATCGTCACTGCAAACAACTGAAGCAGTGTATCATTAAAATTAGGTTCAGTTTTGCGGGGGTGGGCGTATACAGCTGCGTTTAAACATGCGACCGCAACCTGCATGAACAATGCAAAATCTTCGATCATTTCTGTCCCACATTGCTTTATAATTCCATTCCATTACGTAGATTCCACCAGGGGTGCTGCCTTGTCATTATGATTCGTTTGGTGCGTGACGCGCAGCCAACAGGCCAAGCAGCCCGTTAATGAATAATGACAGAAAATGCCATTGTCCATTGTGCACCGCATAATCATCCCATCAACACTGCGGCTCATCCGCAATGCGGGTTGACTCCGGGCTCGTTTAGGACCCGGATATTTGAGACCCGGCTTAGCTTATCGTGCGCTACAGCTGTACAGTATGTACAGGTGCTCGGACTTAGATTTTGGTCCCTGCCTTCAGCAGCTCTGACGTACTGCGTGCTGCCAAAGCCTGGATCTGAATCGGACGGATCTTTCTGCGCATCTGCGTGAAACTGAAAATCAGTTGGTTACTTTGGTTTGGGCACCGGATATTTACACCTGAATAGTTTTGTGGATGCACGGAATTGGTCGGGCTCACTGCGGGTTTTAGGTCCGGGTCCCAGTTGATGGGCGCCTGACGATAATGACTGATAGCTCTGACGTGGTTTTGCTTGTTGTTGTCATCAGGTGGATGCAGCTCGCTGATTTTCTACTCTGACGGAATTAGGGTGCTGCTCATATTGCCTTACTATGTATGTCCATCATGTACAATACATTGGTATGTATTATACACACCAGTCTTGATAACGTATACCTGTAGTCTGGTGTGACCGACGTTGCCCACTTGATACATACATACAAGTACATACATACTGTACATGCACCTGCCGCGATTAATCACCACAACTGTATGTCAGTAGGCTCAAAAACAGCCATTTATTATCCTGTAGTGTCATCTGTGGTGGCAGGCAGATCACGGTTTTGATTCACTGGCTGCGTTTGTCAGACAAATCCTCCATTTACCAGGAGTGTATGTACATCAGCAGCCCAGCATGGGGATGGGGACCCTCAATCAGTGCTCGAACGGGATCCCGATCCCGAAATCCCGATTCCGACTATTCTCCGGATCCTGATCCCGATCCGGCATTCTTATCGGGATTCTTACCGGGATTGTAGAGTTGTTGAAAGTGGAGTTGTTATGACTTCTGTATGACATAAAACTGAGTATGAAACAAAAGTGTGAACGAAAAATGGTCAATTTTGCGTCCTTTTTGGACAAATTGGCGTCGCTTTTGCAGCGGATGTTTTGTAGCCCGACGGCGGGGTCCAAAACTTGTTTTACCAAAAAATGCAATCCAGATCCTGATCCGGAAAATTTGATCCCATTAAGAAATCCCGATCCAAATCCAGATTAATTGTCTGGATCCCGATCCCGATGTAAGCAATCTCGTTCGAGCACTGATTATAATGTACTGTTTGTTTGCAAATAAAGTGATTCTTACGATATCTGTAATTATAGTAATTAATGTGATATTATAGTAATGTGGTCAAATCAACTCGTCAAATAAAGTCGTCGAACACATGTATTAGTTTTCGCGCTCATTTGGGGCTCATGTGTTCGACGACTTTCTTTGACGAGGTGGTTTCACGACAAAACCATTAGCCCAATATCTGCGTGTTGTTATTGTAGAGTTAAGACCACACATAATTTTTGTCAGTTAATTTCGTTCTTCAACGTTGCAGCCAACGCACGGCGTGTATGGTGGTCGACGACAGCGGTCTCGCACAATGACACCAATATCAAACATGATCGATTTACCGTCTTCGTGACACACCGAGTCTCACCGATCCAGGTGTGGGGCAGGGCGATGGACAATGCTGGTGTGCAGCACATAGACACACCACAACATGCAGGTATGTACTACCACATGCAGCACAATGTATAGCTTCTGTCCAGTCTTATCCAATCAAGTTGCTTTACGAATTAAAATTGGACTAGATCTGGTCGCCCGATTAGATAATAGCGCTGTTAGGTGTATCTATAGTGTCGTACGCAAACGTTTCTTTCGAAACGGAACTGTAGGTTAACGATAAATGGACGAAGGCGACACAGCTCAAAGTCACGCAGTCCTGCTTGATTTGCAGGATTTCGGTATGCCGACGTCGCACGGTCTATCGCTGAGTGCAGCCATGGTCGCTAACAACAGCAACAGCAACAACGGGGGGCAGGACATGTGCATTATGAACGCCACTGGCTTCACCGGGGATCACCATCATCACGCCCACCCACAGTACCCTCCCATCATGGTGGACGATGCATCGGGTTTGCTACGTCGTTGTCTGTACACGGCCAACAACCAAGCCAGTACGAGCAATGCACAGCGTTATGGCCAATATCATCATCAATACGACCAAACCAGCGGCGCCGGCCAGCTGTATCCGACGGCGATGTTCGGCTCGGTCCGCGGCACAGCGCTCGGCGCGCCCTACGAGTTTGGGGGCGGAGTCGCAACGTCAAGCGCTGGTGCTGGCAGCGTGTCAACACCAAGTGAGGCGGACACAGCGTGCTCCAGTGCGAGTACATGTACAGCGACAGACAGTGATTACGCCGATGTATTTGACCACAATGTGCTACCGATCGGCAGTGGTGTTGCTCCAACCTCATGGCTACACCAACGTGTCCTGCTGCACAACAGACATGCGGCGCTCAGACGGCACTACAGACAACAACAACAACATTTAAACAACAACAGTAGCAACAACAATAACAGTGCCGACCGTAGCACCTACACCAATGGCTACATACAACATCGTCATCAACGCAGACATCCACACCGAAGACTGTTACCCATTCAACCTACCGTAGTCAACGGTCAGCAACGCATCATGCTCGGTGACGCTGATGGGTACTTTGCTGTGGTGCAACCAAGGATGAGGTCGTTGTCACACAGTCGTGTCTGTGATGTGAACATACCCGGTGAGTGAAACTGCTCCATGGCAGTTGGAGCAATATAAACATTGGGGTTTGGCCTGTGAACTGACATTTTTTTGTGAAGACTATTAGGACATTTCAACGAACCCAAACATCCGAACAGCATAATCCGAGCATAAGATCGAAGAACAATTAAACTGGTTGAGCGTTTCATGGTCGAAACATCTTCAAATATGCACGCTTTGCAAAAATTCATGACACAATCCCAATTGTTGCAAGTTCGGGTGCACACTTTTAATGCTGCGGCCGCACTTATAGTGCAATGTCGATCATGCATGCGTCAGTGACCCATTCCAATGGCATGAAAATGTGAGTTTTGATGGCGACATTATTGTTCAGTCAACTGTTCAATAACAATCCCACCACCTGCTGGCAGATATCACTCTATTCAATTGTGAACACATCTCAGACAAACAGTCAAGTTTTGATACACAGTCTCAATATTAGTCGGGATCGGGACTCTGTTGATCCATTCTTTTGCCAGATTGCCACCGTTGTTAGGGTAGGACCAGTACGTTACGTACCAAAAAATGTCCATATGTGACTGAGGCTCGCTTGAAAAAACACACATTTTTCATTACAAAACTGTTGAATCGCAAGAAACGTCTGAAAATTTCATTCATATTTTAGCAGGATGACCATGTACTGTAGGTAGAGAGTGGTCGAAAAGAACATCCCCTGGATACACGTGCTGTGCGCACTGGCCAATGTCAGAGTTCAGACGCTGATGTTTGAAGCGGACTACACAAGGCTATGCAAACCATACCCCCAGTTATTGCTTTCATGTAGTGCGATTCCTGTGGTTATACCCGAATCCCGAAGTAAAAGACAGACAGACAGGGAAATGTACTATAAACCTCGTTTGGCGCTATAGCTCTGACGTTGACCAGTGCGCTGCAAGTTTGCAGGGATCTTCTTTCTGACCACCCTGTGCACTGCAAAGTGAGAAACGGCCAAGCGCTTCATTGCGTTTTTTTACCAGCGACGGAAACTATCACTAGATTAATGCACAGTTGACGACAGGCCATACGACAAGCATCTGCGGCCACTGTTCGCTTGCGGTATGCCGCGCCGCACTATTGTGATGGCCGGGTCTGCTGGTGTCGCAAAGCACTGCATTCTGATTGGCTGCTATGGTTTAGATCAGAAGTCAACTGCACAGTAGATACTGTAACCACAATGATCGCTGGGCAGAAAAGAGCGGCTGGGCTGTTCGTTGTTGTTGGATACGGACAAACAAGGCTCTGACGCCGACAGTATCCTGCTTCGCGTTCAGAATAGCCCATGTACAATACCTGGTGCGTTCGCACTGACGGTCATCTGATGCACCGCCCGTCAGTGAGAGCAGGTCGAAACGGGCATCCAAAACATATTGCGAAGCTCATATTAGGATGCCGTTATCGAACAGCTTAATAATAAGGATTGCGCAAGATTTCACAATATTTTGACGTATCGACAAAAGGGCGCTCCATGCTTCAACACATGCTGCCAAAATATCTTTTAGGCACAAAGTATTGCGATGTCGCACAGTATTCTTACTGCGCACACAGTACATGAACGTGTGCATGGCTTGTGTGAATTGCGAGTCAGAACATTCCTTTTGTGGTATATCTTACGCTATCCACCTTGGTGCGTAATTCCCCATTATTCCCAAAACATCCGCGAGTTTAAAAAAAACGCTGCTGTTCACGTAAGCGCGCAACGAATTGAGGTCAGCAAGCTGGAAATTGCCACAATCGTTTTTGGGGGCGGAACCATCCCGGTTGCGCTTTCGAGAATTTGGGCCTATGTGGCAGTCGACAATTAAAAAACGCGCGTGCGCTCTTCCCTTGCGCTTGTTTAAATTTACCGGCGTCAGCATTATGAGGCGGCGTTTCGTGCATTTTTCTTCACGCTTCGCATTTATGGTCCATTCCGACAAACGCCATCTTTAGCAGCTTAGAGTGAATGCTACATACATAAGCTCGACTTTCATGCACAGGTGTCGCGCGCTGCTGATTTCTTATTTTATTTTCCCCACCCCCCCCTCTTTTTCACTCACTCATACGCGCGGGAGATGATCTCCCTGCTCCCCCCCGAAGGGGCACTTGTTATTTGCTTCGCCATGCGCTAGAGCCAGTACTTTATTCTTCTCTCGGTTTGGTCACTGTTGAACAAGCACGCTTAGCTCCAGGCATGAAAGCACACAATATGCTCAGGATCTATTAGTGGCACTGAAGGAGTTAGGGGGAACGAAATACTGTTTGTGGGTGACTCAAAACGAATGACTAATGCCACACAAACACAGTATATATCGTTGTTGGTTAGCAACGGAATGAGTGAGCTGCCGGAATTTTCGTGGTGTCTAGCACTTACATACCTATGTGATTCAAAAAATTTCCGGCCTGTGTTCTTAATTGATAACCAACCCAACCAT